>PVJX010008106.1:0-67325 GCA_004027295.1 Dolichotis patagonum
GCCTAAGAAAATAATTACAAATAAAGAAATGATTGGAGTCTCCTAGGATACAAAAAGTTCCTGACCTATTTAATGTGAACCAATGAGGACCCTAATTTAACATACTGAACTCTAAATTTTAATACTCTTTGCACAAAAGAAAAGTACAAATCAAACTCCCAATATAAAACCTACACTTAGCCATAGATTTGTGTCTCAATCCACATCCACCTCCTGCTTTTTCCCCACAAACATACTATACAAGGACTAGAGGAACTTAGATAGATGATTATTCTCATGGATGCCATGGAACAGTCATACATTAAAATTGTGGAGAGAAAATCCAATTAATCATCAGCATTCCCCATTTCTAGTGGGCTCCGCGAGTAACAGCCCAGTGGTGATCTGGTACATGCGCAGGGTGAACAGGTTTGTTCCCCCTGAGGAAGGCCAGGATTATTCTCTCCGCACACACAGGTATCTTGGGGAGTCACCCACTGCAGAGGCCATGACAATGCAGAATGCCAGGTGCACCTGTCGCATGGGCAGATGGGGAGACCGGTGGCAGCAGTCCCTGAGTCAGGGCTAAATTAATTAGCCTTCCCAAAGCACATCATTTAATTAGGAATCCCTTCAAGTACTCAGGACAGAACAGATTTTAGACAAACTCTGGAGCCACAACACCATGAAACACGTTTATGTACTTTTTCTAACCCTTAAATGTCCCACAACTTTGGAACACAAAAATCACTCTCTCACTACAGGCTTTGAGGGACTTTTTTTAGCATCCATCAGATACAACAGTAAAGTAAGAGTACATTATAAATTTATTAACTTTTATAGGATTTTTCACACCAGTAAAGAGGATAAACATTCAGCAGGAAACTCAGCAGGTGTGACACATTCATTCTGTCCACTCTGGGAGAGAATGGGAGTTTGATCCGGCCGTGTCATACTGTGTGTCCACCAATCTTTCAACCCCTCAAAAAAATGGAGACTTTTTAAACAATTTGAAGTTTTAGAATACAGGGACAACTATCAAAAAAAGAAGAAACAAAAGAAAAATATTCAGTTTAGTTGGCCTGCCTTTCAAAAAACATAGTCTCCAAATTTTAACCTATAAATGTATTCTAAAATCTATCCTTACACTCTAAAGAGCAGAAATGATAAATTTATATTTAATGATTCATTCATACCATCTATCATGTAATATACTATGTTGCAGTTGCTTGTTTACCTGTTTTTTCTCCCATTACTGGGCTACAAGATCCTAAAAAGCTCGATATGGTCTTCTGCATGCAGAACTTAAACATGTCTTCAGTGTATCAAAGATAGCAACAAAGATGATCTCACTGACTTGAAGTGAGAGCTCAAACTTCCTTATGTAATATTAGAGGTTAGAGCTGAGCTAAATATGCTAGTTAAGACCACAGGAAAGGATCTGCAATCCCTAAGTCCTATATGTGGCATTTTATACATTTTAGACACTCATGCAGTTTTGCTAGTTAGAAAGTCAGGAAGAAATGAACTTGTCTGGGTTTTCCCATGTTTTTTATACTACTTAGAACTGGTAGCTTTACCTAATATGTGCTGTCATTCCCAATTTTTTTATAAAGTTGGAAAAGCCTAGATTTAACACAATGCTAATTTAAAGCAATCCTCTTTTCTCTTCCTTTTTCTTTCTCTGGAGCCAAAGGAAACAAACCAAATCTCTCCTACCTAATGTGTCTCTAAAATATTTATTAGAACAAAAACTCCTATACCTTCAATACTGTATAAGAACTGTTAGTCTTACCTCTTTCACTAACTCCTTTGGCTGTAGTGTCAGTTCAAGGATTTAAAACAAAAAAATGGTTTCTTGGAGATATACGATTTTAGGAGGCACTGAAGCATCACTCAATTTCTCAAAGTAAATTTTCACTTCTGAAAAAACTGGGTTTCTGAATAAGAATTCCTTATGCTTCCATGCTATCTAAGAAACTTGGAGTTTCCAAAGTTTTCATGGATCTCATGTATTTCTTCTTTTACTATTAAAATTTCCCCCAAAAGAAACCTAGTTCTGTATCATACATGAAAATTAAGAAAACTTTTATTAATAGAACTCTTTTCTACTACATCAAAACGTCTTCCATCAATTTTGGTAATTTTCAAAATTGATAGGCTACATATATAGCTTAATATTCAAGGGGAGTTCTTGAGGAAAACAAAATGCGTGCTAACCATCTCATAACATGTGGAAATAGTCCCTATGGGATAACTAATTTAGTTTTCCATGGCTTCCAATCATTAATGGCCTTGACATCGCATTCTGTGTCTATTTTTGAGGAAGGCCTCAAGATAGTATCTGTGGAAAGACTCAAGCCATCTGTCTAGCTTTTAAAAAAGGAGACTAGGGACTCTTCAAAGGAAAAGGTTGAAAGATGTATCAAAAGAAGCCATAGTGAAAGGTACAAAGTTTGTACTCTAAAACTGTTTTCCTCCAACCATGAGTCAAACACACAAAAGTGAATTCTCAATCACTAATGCCTGTGAGAACACTCCAAAATCTGAAAACCTCCAATATCTGAAACACTTCTGATCCAAAGAATTCTGGATAACTGATACCCATTGTTAGACATATATGTTACTTAGTAATATATAATTGATACCTCAAGGAAAATTCAACATATTTTCTTTCAAAGCAGTGAATCAAGAAAGTGTTTATCGATAAACTAGTCAAACAGATAACTTTACAACATTAGGATTATAAACTATTTACTCAAAGCTGGGTACTTTAAATTTAAGAAACTGCTTTTACATGCCATTTCTCAGAAGAGGTCAAGAAGACTAGAGGACTATCTGAAATGATTCAAATGACATATTTCAAAGCTAAACCTCTGCAGGTCCACAGAGACCTTTGTAGTTCTTTCATCATATTATTTTTAAGCCTACTGTGATGCCCAACATGTACAAGAAAAGATGCTACCTCAGTACTCTATAAAAAGAATACTGATTTTTAAAAAAATACTGATTTTGTCTTCCAGAATGGGGATGATTTTTAGTATAGGTATACACCACCTGGCTGTCCCTATGTGGCTGCCCCATTACAGAGGCATATGTTGGCTACTTGTGTAAAATAAAAAGTTAGTGACCTGTGGTCTCAGAATCAATCTGTCTAGAGATAATGTCCATACCAGGCCTTTATTAACTCAGGTCTCTTTACAACCGAACCATTATTAGCACTATAAATGTAATAACTTTTATAAATCATACCATTTAATAGCCTTGCTTTACATCGTCAATAAGAATGATTTTTGATGCTTTGGTCATCCACCAATTCATTTCTGAGAATCCTTAACCTATCAGAAACAATTTCACTTTCCTTCCCAAAATTATTTTACCCTTGAGCTTGTATATTTGTTATATTCTTCTTTCCTATATAGACTATTTGAGTTGGGTTCATCCTGGTTTCAAGTATCACAAACACACTATGGCTGCAATAAAGAAGATGAAGCATTTATAGTCCCCTTTTCTGAATGTTTCCAGGATGCCCTAGGTGAGTTCTAGAGACTTCTGGTTTATTTTCTGTCATCAGTTTCACATTTTTTTATTCCCCAGAATAAGCTCCTGATTGATAGTTCAATGAAGTACACATGCTAGATGAAGAGCTTTGGCCTTGGAGACAAAGTCACATAGCACTATATTAGAAACTCTCCTCTCACTTACTGCTTGGAGGATTTTCTGAGAAGAAACAACCACTGCCTGTTCTTCAAAACTATTTTTACATGTTTCTTTGAAACAACAAATAGTGAAACTGAACTAAATTTTTAACTCAATAATCGTTGAAGTCATTTTAATTGGGTAAATTCTGCTGCAGGTTTCCAGCTAAAATTTTTTTTAATGGAAAAAAGGTAAAACAAAATTTTATAACAAAATAATAAGTGAATAACAATAGTTAATACATTACATGTTATTTTAAAGTAGCTGCTCAGGGTACAAACATGGGCATAAAAATTTCCACAATATTTGCACAAACCTTCCTTTTTAATGAAATGAGAGACACTAATAGTATAACTGACTTGCATTTTTTCCTTTTCTCCTACTGTCTTTCTCCCTTTTACTATCCTAGTTCCTTTATTCATTTTGAAAAATTTCTTCTCATTTCACAATATCTGTCCTAGGTTTTATTTACTCTTTCAGTTTCTCACATCAGGGAGACTCCAGTTAAAATATTTAACTGGCATGATCCCCTTATCTTGCTTTCTTCATGCCGTAGTGACTTCGAGACATACGGATCACATTCCTTACTGCCTTACAATACGAAACAAGCGGTTGATATGCTTCTTTCTGTTTTTCTCGCTGTCTCCATCATCAGCACATTTCTATTACACCGAGTGCCTACGTAGAAAGTTGTCAACTATGAGCTGCTGTGCACAGGCTCCCACAGCAGTGCAGTGCAGTGCTCCAGCGCCCCTCTCAGGAAACAATGCCCCCAGCCGCTTCCTCCTCTGCTTCTGTCCTTCCCTACCTATCAATGGTAGAATTTGAAAAGATACAGGAACTTTTCAAGGAATCTAGAGAATAAAATTCATACTTCCTGTGTTCTTTCCAATCTAGTTATGACCTAATGAGCATAATGTTTAATATCTGAGCTGTCACAGCATAGCAGAAAAACAAAAAGTAGTCAATAATGAAAACCTTTAGAGGAAAAAAAATGAAAGAAATTAATTAAAAAAAAAGAAACTAACTAATAAGAAAAATCAAGACCCTAATATCTAAGACATACAAAATGAACAAATATCAACCTGTGAAATAATTCAATACAGACTGCGTAGCCCTTTTCTGAAATGTATGGGACCAGTAGTATTTCAAATTTCAGAGTTTTTCATATTTAAGATAGATGCATAGATTTTAGTAGTTGAGCATCCCTAATCTGAAAATCCAGCTAGGACATTCTGTAAATTTTGTAATTTTCTGCACTTCAGATACCTGGATTAAGGATATTTAACACATATATAGAATGATAAGTAAAATTTGGAGGAGGATTTCTAACAATCTCAGATATATAACCGTCTGGAATACTCTCAATGGAAATAAAGGTATTAAGAAAACAGGAGAGTAACTGGTGTGCAAACAACTGCAGAAGCTTTGAAGAATAACGGCAACACAACAACTAGGAAACAAAATAAACTCTATCAAGATAGGTTATTGGAAACTTTTTTTAACATAAATAAATCTAAGCATTTATAATTATCTGTTTCGGGGGAGGGGAGATAGGGAGGGAGGAAAGCATCTTTTGTATCTCAGAAGGAAAGGGGAAAGGCAAGTAATGAGTGTTTCAGAAAAATGGCCAATAAAACGTCACTTTCCAAAGCAATGATTGATGCCCTTGTTTCCTGAAGGTAGATGATAGCTGAAGTGGTGAGCAACAGTCTTTGAACAGTTGGGTACATTTAAGGCAGAAGAGAACAAGAATAAAAATTAATACTCATATTGAGTATTCCAAACACTATATTCCAAACACTTTATAGTTAGGTAATAACTTGTTTAATGCTCATTCCAAAATTGAGGCAGATACTCTAATTATTCCCACTATAGATAATGAAAACTTAAGGTACATAGTGACAAGTATCTTCCTCAAGGTCACAGAGCCACTGAGTGTCAGAATTTAGACAAGACAGCTTGGCTCCACATCCTCATTCTTAACCATAAAGCTATGTGTTTAGTGCTATTCTTGCTTGAGTTGGGATTTTTATACTGTATCTGGTTGCAATAGTAATACCAAAACTAAAAACATACACATGAATTTCATAGGAAGCTGTCAAAACCCATTTTAACTCTCCCTTCTGAAAAGGCAGTAGAGCGTTGGGGTTAACATGACATCTCTGGAGCCAGCCAGCTTGAGCTCAGAATCTAAGCCAGTCCCTCACCAGCCCAATGACCAGGAAAAGGTCACCTACACCGTGTTAGTGGGTATCCTTACACACACACACACACACACACACACACACACACACAGAGGCAGCCTCTGTCTGTCAGATGATTGTATTTCCCCATCCACTGATACCAGACTTAGCCTACTAGTTGTTTTGATCAATGAAAAATGAGTAGGAGCCATCCACTGATACCAGACTTGGCCTACTAGTTGTTTTGATCAATGAAAAATGAGTAGGAGAAATCTGTAATTTCTGGGCAGAAACCCTAGGAGTCAAGAAAAAGTATGGCATGAACATGGCATACTTCTTTCAGTGTAATCAAATGTATTTAAAGAGGCTGGCCAGGGACCCACAGCCGAAACAGTTTGGCACAGAGTAGCAGATTCCCTACAACATGGAGGAATAAGACATGCACCCCTGTAAGCCACTGGGGTAGGGAGAGTGCTGATTAATCCAGCACAACCAGTTGTCCTGACTCATGCAGTCCCTTCACATGTGTCTCAGTTACTTTTTTCTCATTGTTGAGACTAAATACCTGACACCCAAAATTAGGGAAGGGAAGGTTTATTTCTTACAGTTTTGGAGGATTCAGTCTATACTCAGCTGGCTCCAAGCAGCAGGGTGGCATGGTGACCCCAGTAAACAGCAAGCAGGAACCAACATGAGAGAGACACGCCTTCTTCCTGCCACTACACTGTATGCTGGCTCCACCCCGGGGCATACCACCAATCTGAGCACTAGACAATGAACCAATCAAAAATGCTAGATTTGGTGGAGTCCATGATTGCATGAGACTTGGAGGGGGGGCATCCTGAACATAAACCAAAATAACATGAATGCTCTGCCTCCTCCTAGGAGTACTATGAAAATAAGTAATTTTCAAAATCAAATAAAACAGTGGCTGGCACTGATAAGCTATACAGAAAGGTTCATTGCTACAATTATTCATATATTTTCATATATCAATGGCAGGTAATATGTATTAGCCAGATACTTACCTGAAAAAATATAGATAGAGCAAAGTACATATGGGAAACATACAAAATACTAATCCAGTCAAATGCCTTTCTGGTTCTCAAATGCTTTAAAATCACTTCTAATATTACACTGGCCGCTCTTTGGGATTTTTGCAAATTTATCTCTCTGTTCAATGCTCCTTTCTTGTAATCTATTTATTTATAACTCATGCCTTTAACATTGCTGACCCAAAGGATCCAGTTTTCCTTCTACAAAGTCTGATCCGTTGATCTGGCCAGGGAAATTTTCCTTTCAAATGTACCCTCCTTCCATCTGTTTACTCACTTACCTACCTACCTACTTACCTATCTGCCTATCCATCTTTTATCTTGCCATTCTGGAGACTGAACCCTGGTCCTCACACATGACAGTCAAGTGCTCTACCGCTGAGCCACATCTTCAGCTTTAGCTATCTTTTTCAGGAACAGAAAAGCATATCAGTTTTCCTATCTGTGGATCTATGGCAAAGAATTTCAGTAACAGCTGAAACAGTAACAGCTGTCATCTCTTTGATTTTTATGAAGTATTAGGTAAGTACAACAAGTTTCTTTGCTTCTTGAGTTGACAGATTTCTATTTGGTAATATGGAAAAATTTACAATAGAATATCTTGCCAATTCATGCTCCCCACATTTACCTTTAAGGGATTCTGCTGATTCCCATTATATATGTGTTGAAATAACAGATATTGAGATCAATGATAGTCACCAGAAAGATAATGTGAGGGTACATAGAAACAAGTTTAGAAACCACAGACAACTTTAGCAGCAACTCTTATTTTAGACATCTATACCCTTATTTTAGAAAAGAGGAAATGAAGGCACAAAGTGATTGAATATCTTACTGAGAAAAATACAAGTGAAAAGAGTAAACTATTGATTAGAACAGAACTCTCATCCCTGGGGTCAAACTATTTCTAGGGTTGATTGCTTTTTAAAAGGAAAATGTATAGAAATATGAAAAATAACTAATTAACATGTTAAATAACCAATATATAAGAACATTCTACAATTACTTAACATCTTATGGATTTGTTCTGGCCCATAAACTCACATTTGAAGCAAGTTTGTAGGTTAGGGTCAATATCAGGGCTTCTCTAAACTAAGGCAGAAAACAGACAGCAAGTTATTCATTCTATGAAAAGTATTATTTGTTTCTCACTTAGGGTATTCAATAGAATGTCCTGAAAAACAATGATTAGGATGGTTATCATAGCTAACAATCTTCAGAGAGAAAAAAAAATACTAAAAGGTTGCACAGTACAAAATACTATGGTTGCTTTTAATTCCTACTAGTGACAAGTAAAACCAAAAGATATCCCCAGGATTTATCACTTTAATTATCTCTAAATTTGCCTCTAAAAAATTTTAATGAACCAGACAGTAGTAAGTGTTATACTATAACAAATGGAATGTGTAAATTGCTAGAAGATTTGTTTTCTTTAATTTTTTTTTTATTTTTTGGTAACAGGGATCAAACTCATGGTCTCGTACTTGCCAGGCAGGTGCTTACGCCACTGAGCTAAACCCTTGACCCTCTCTTTAATTTTATTCTAGCCTTTTTTCTAACCCTGGAAGAAAGACATTTCCTAAAGCTTTGTGTGGCTTCTAGCAAGACTCATTTCCTCTATAATTATATAGATTCCACCAAAGAAATGCATACACATTTCAGTAGTTCATAATACTAATGCCTGGAAGTAATTGCTATCACTTTGAACACCTGTAGAGGCCAAAAATAACTTGTACTAAACTCATGGTGTCTCAATAAATTTAGTATTGAAACAGTTATATGAGTTTTTCTTTTCCTGATGCATATATGTTTCTCACAAACTATACATGTAAAGAAAAACTGTGGTATTTTAGTTGATAATGATGAAAGTGAGATTTGCAGCTTATGTTACTCTTGATCACAAAAGCCTTGATTTCTCTGCACTTGGCTAAGTTCTCGGGGCTAAAAGACAAAAAAGAAAGCAAACAAGGAAAAAAGGATTCTGCAGACATCTAAGTATAAGGAAGGTACCATACTCAAAATCCACCCTCAGGAACAGATTGTCATAGATGGAAATTCCATTAGAGAAAGACACCACTGTATGCCTAGTTTAGAGAAGGGCTCATCCCATCTTATATAAAAAATTAAACTTACTAACAATGTTAGAAACTAAAACTCAAAAGCATAACAACTAGAAATGTCCTATTTAGTTCAGCAGGAAGGAAAACTCAGCAACAAACACACTCTCTGGAAAATGTAGAATGTCTGTAGCCACAATACAAGGCGATTGCTGTGTGTCATCTTGATAAATTAAAGAAACAGAAACACTGTCACAAAAAGAAAAGAAGGAAATTCACAAAGAGTGTCCACCAAAAAATGGATAAGAAAGTTTTAAAGAGAATACAGCATTGATTAAAGGCCAGGAAAAATAACAAGATAGCGGCTCTATCTAGCTAACCCCCCACTGCACATGCCTATTGTATTGTTTCCTTTGGCACTGACTGCAAGAGAGTTTCATCTTATGTCTAATAATACCATTATTTATGGAATAGAAGAAAAACATCCTGATAAGAATATACCTCAATAGCAAAAGTCTCCTGTATAATCTGAGTGCACAGATGAAAAAGAAATGCTTTTTAAAAAGCAATAACAATGACAAAGCAACCAGTGAACAAGATAAGCTCCTGCAGAAAGAGCCACACTGAATCTATTCAGCCCACCAGCTTCTCTGTTATATGAGCCCAAGAATGGCTAACTGCTGTTCACTGGAAAGCCTGCTGAGCTATCATAGTTGGCCCAGGCTAGTATACAGTTGTGTGAGGAAAACTCTGGAGAAAAGGTGACAGAGAAAGAATAAAAGCTGACAACACAACTCCTTGTCATTCTTTTCTCAATTGAAGTCATTGACTGATTACACACAAGTCAATATAGAAGACATAAGATTTTGAAAAACATATTGTCCTTGAACTCGAAATTGTAGAACTTATAAAACACTACTTTGGCCCATGATCCTACTAATGCTCATTTTTGAAAATATAAATAGTGTGAACTCTATAGATGAAATTATTCACCTCCACTGAGCCCTGGAAGCTGAGGGCACGTGAGGTGAGTTCCAGCGTGCTTGTGCTCCCCTGGGGAGAGCTCTGGACCGTCATCCCCAGTGGCTAGGACCCCACCCAGCTTTCTGAATAAGCATAGGATACACAGAAGATCCCCTGGGCCTGACTAGGAATGCCTAGCCACCTCCATTGAGCCCTGGAAGCTGAGGGCATGCAAGGTGAGTTCCAGCACCCTTGTGCTCGAGGGAGAGCTCTGGACCATCGCCCCTAGGGGCTAGGACCTGGCCCAGTTTTCTGAACAACCATAGAAGGCACAGGAGATTCTGTGGGCCTCAGTGGACCATGCCTAACCACCTCCATTGAGCCCCAGGAGCTGAGGGCTCATGAGGGAGTTCCAGTGTGCTTGCACTTGAGGAGAGCTTTGGACCATCACTCCCAGCAGTTAGGACCCTGCCCAGCACCCTGGAAGATACATGAGAGGTCACTGCGGGCCTGACTGTGCTACACCCAGCAACCTCCAATCAGTCCTGGGGAGCTGTGGGAACCTGAGGTCATTTCCAGCATGCCCGTGGGAAGCTTTAGAACATTGCTCAAAACCCAGAAATATAGGAAAATGACAAGACGAAAGACCAAAATGCAATCTCAAACCTCCAGCCCATCCCAAGTAAGCCTAGGAGCCATGTACCTAGAAGAAAATATAAGCCATACACCTGAAATGCCTGACATGATATCAACTGAAATAAAAAACAACTCTGGGAAGCTATAAAAGAACTCAAATCAGAAATAATCTCCCAGGTAAAAGAAGAAATGATAAACGTAATGAAAGAAATGCTAAACACATCTAAAGAGGACATAGTTAAACAATTAGAGGAACAATGCAAAAAGATGGAAACTATGAATGAACAATATAAGAAATAAACATAATGAAGCAGATTCAAAGAGATATACAGGAAATCAAAAATTCCATCAAAAGTTTGCAAAACCACCTCAACAAAAGTGAAGATAGAATTTCAGACCTCCAAGATAAGATTGCAGCTAGTGAACAGGTAAGGAAAGATCTTTTAAAAATAACAAGGAATCAGGAAATAACAATTCATCAACTGCAAGATGATGCAAAGAAAAACAACGTAAGATTGATAGGAATAAATGAAAAAGAAGGGGACAACACAAATGATATCAAGAGGCTATTTAGAGAAGTAATAGCTGAAAATTTCCCAAACATAAGAATGGAAACTGACATACAGATGAGTGAATCATATAGAACTCCAAATAGCTATAACCAAAATAAAACTACACCCAGACATATAATAATCACCATCCCAGAAATCCAACATAAGAACAGAATATTAAAAGCTGTTAGAAAGAAGAGAGAGATCACCTATAAAGGAAAACCTGTTGGAATTACAGCAGACTTCTCACCACAAACAATGAAGTCAAGAAGAGCATGGAGTAAAGTATTTCAGATCCTAAAGGAAAACCACTGCCAACCCAGACTGATGTACCCTGCAAAACTGTCCTTCAAAATGGATGGAGAAGTAAAATACTTCCACAACAAAGAACAGCTGAAGAATTTCATTATCAACCAAACCAACCCTGCAAAGAATACTGAAATTATTTTGACATCTAGCTAGCATCTCTTTGTTTTGTTTTGTTTTGTTTTGTTTTTAGCTGATATACAAACACTGAAATTTTTAAAAATCAGATGACTTGTAATTGTTGAATGTTGATGTTCCCTATATGGCAGTTTTATACATATGATAAATATTTAACTATATTTAAATACCAACAACTTTATACAATAAGTGCAATATGATGAGGTATTTCAAACACTACATAATTTGGTAAAGTAAAACACTATAATACAAGTAGTACCCTATTAAAATACCACTATGTAGTAGCCTCTCTCCCATATAATTTTGCATGCACTGTCATTAAATTTATACAAATTTCCCCTTTTGAATGTGAGGAATCAAAATGTCCAACACAACAGCCCACACTCTATGACACTACATTCCTCCAAACAAAATCATAACAGACATGATTTGTTTAAAAACTAATGAGTTGTTGGCTATTAATGTTGATTTTACTTTACTGTGAACATGCTATCAAATAACTGATAATTTCAATAATCTAAGAAAACAGAAAGAGTCACTGAGCAGGCACATATATTACAACTTTCCAGGTACTGATACTTGTACAATAACACTGTTTAAGACAAAGGCAAAAGAAGACTTGGTATCAAAATTTACTTTTAAAATACTTATCTAAAATTTTAAAGACTGGCTTTGCATTTTAGAGGAGTATAAAATGTTAAGGAAAGACAAAAGGAATAAAAGCAGAAACAGTAAGTAATATATTCTTAAGGAAACATTATATAAATGTTTCTTAAGGAAACATTTATATAATGTATGTGTATTTATATACACATACATTTTTAAGGCTAATTAACTACTAGAGGCATCCACCTAGAGCAGTGATGGGAAACCTTTTAGAACTTTCAATGATAAACAGCCAGCTGTGGCACATATGTCATAGGTTTGTCACCACTGAATGAGAGTGATGCACTAAAATCTACTGACTATAGTTCTCAGTTTGCATTCTGTCATTAGTAGATGCTTTTACAACTCAAGTTTCTTCATAAGTAAGTGAGCCTCAGATTCCTCATCCTCAATCTCAAATAATGATACAACCCACCCTCATTATTTATACATTCCACATTTGCAAAGTAGCTAGATTAATCACTAAATGAATTTTCTAACCCATAAACCAACATTCATGGCACTTTCACATTCTCTTTCAGACTTGTGCATGTTCCCAGCTGAGGTCAAACAATAGGATGCTCTGCAGCTCTCACTGCCAATAGGTGCCCTTTTTGTGCTCTATGTATTACCACATTTTTTTAAACTTTAGTGCTTTTTCATTGGTGACTCGACTGATTAAAAGAGCCCCCTAGCATAGTGCTGAAGATTGATCTACTGTTCCTCAACACAGAAAGGTGTGATGTGTTTTAAGGCTACAGTGTGCTTATGTCGCCTTCATTCAGGTGGGAGTTACAGACCTACTGGTTGTGAGCGTAAAATTAATGTAACAACAAACCATATAAATTGTCTCCAAAATGAAATGCACACAAAATGCACTTAATACTTCACATGTATCAGCTCATGAAAATGTTGTAACCCAAGGTTCACAGAAACCTAAATGTGCATTTTTTCTAATGGAAATGGTTCAATATTTGCTGACTCCATATTCAAGATGAATTTCACAAAAGGAATTATCATGACTAATGAGATGGGAATATATACACACCACCAATTTTTCTAAAGAAATTTAGGTATTCACCTGGTAAAGAGGCAAGCACAAGTAAGCGTTGAAGAGCCAGTGCTCTTAAGTGTCTGAGAAATAAAAATAAAAAATGTGTAACTCCACTGTACTTCATACAGCAGAGGATAGGAAAAATGCAACTTCATTTCAATGTATCACTAGAGCCAGTGTACTAGTAGAAGTGGGAAATATTAAGACACCATTTATAGTCAATCAGAAGGTATCTGGTTTCTAGATCAGGTTAAGAAAAGATGCTATTGACTCTACTTACAGAAAATCAACCATTTATTCATAAATTCTTCAAACAAATTTAATTAAAACTGCAATTCAGACTTCAGCAACTTGATGACAAGTGACAGACTTCTATAGGTTTTGAGTACAATGCTGTCCTAGCAGCCAATATGGAGTTTAAACGCCAAACCCATGTAAGAGCCCAAACTCACCAAAGAAACACTCACACTGACTGCAACTGTCAAATTTAGAAAGTATCGGTGTATTATTCAGTTTGAGCAACAAAAAAAACCTGTAAATTAATTAATTATAGTGAAGTATGATGTCCCTAAGCAGAGGTAGATTTTGTTTAAAAAAATTATATACAGGAGATATAAAGTAATTCTTGGTTGGTCAAGCCCACTTTAATTTAGATTTCACTAGTTCAGAATCAAGTGCCTAGACAGAGATAACCTTTGTTTGACAAGTATTAGAAACACAAAATGATGATAAAAAAAAATGTTATATTAAAAGAGACAAAAGTTTTAAGAATTTGAGAAAATACATGAAGATGTCAAAAGCCAACCATTTGTAGATGGCTTATTTATTCACACAACAGTCATTAACTCTGCACACATTTATTGGAATTATATTCTGGACTAGTAACCTGAAATCCCCAGACAACAAGTCACAGAATAACCTTTCTGAAGCTTCTCATCTGTAGGTGAGACTGCGTACAAACAGATACACAGTACACTGATAAATACAACAGAAGATGAAACTGCAAAGGAAGAAAAATGTGCCACAGCTAAGGCTGGCATTTTGAAAATGACCCTTAAAAGGGGTTTTAGTCTGAGCATGTAAAGGTCCTGCTGGGGCTCCTTTATCAACTTGATCCTGTTTAGTACAAAAACTTGAAAAATAATGGTATTACAAATGCATAGAGGTGGTAGGAAGCCATACTCAGGCAAACCAATTGGTACCAGCACCTCTCACCCTCATCCTCCAATCACTTCCACCATTCAAACCTCAAGTAATGGGAAGTAACCAAGGCAGACGCAGGCAGGGGTCCAGGAATCCTGGCTGGGGTGTTTCTGGATGTCAGAGAGGTCTCTTCCTTGCCAGTGAAAACATGCTGTCCTCTCTCAAATAAGAGCGAACACCAATTCCATCATCTTGCTTGACTTTGCCAAGTGACAGAAAGTTTTCTCACATTAGTTTACCGTGGAAAAGTGACACTTTCATTTTATTAGCAGATAGCCTTTTCTGATCTCCTTATGCTTATAATGCAATCAGTTATTATATGGCTTTTCCCAGATTTAATATCTGAATGATTCATCTGTTTGTGGCTCCGGGAGAGAAATAAGGTCAACTGGAAGAATATTATCCCACTGTCCCAACCCCACACACGGAAGCTAAAGCACTAGCTCAATCCTACCTTCTGTTAAAATCTCTCACTGCCAGGGTCTCTAGATGTCCCCAGTCCTCCACAGGTTGTAAGGACCTTTCCATGACTGACTGCAAAGGCTCTCAAGTATTGTGCAAGGGAAAAACATTTCCTTCCCATGAAATGGTTCACATCCCTGTTCTAAAAGGCAGAGTCACCATTCTTCTTGATCTGTAGTTTTTCTATCTTAGTACACACTTAAGGTTTTGATTTCCCTCCTTGACACTAAATGAACCAACAAAGCTGGTCCAAGGCCAGCCTCCACACCAGTGTTGTTAGAAATCGAATGGGATGGGATTGGGGAGCTTGATCAGACTTTGGGGATCACTGTAAAAAGAACAATCACAGTTTTTGTTTTTAACATTATGTGGGAAGAGAATTAAATACCTTAATGTGCATTATATGGTTTGTTAATTGTTAGAGATAAGACACAAAAGCCGAATCTTGGAAATATTAGGATTTACACCTGTGTGACTCCATGGTCCAGACTATTTGAATATAATATCTTGCTTCCCCTTTTCTAGGAAAGCAGCCAAAAGTTGGATATGAAGATTCCAGGGTGGTATGGGAGTGGTTAGAGGTTAGTGGTCACATAGGAAGCACAGCTACTTGAAGAGTCAGCTAAGTCAAAAGGCTCCAGCATACTCACTGGTCTGACTGGATTTAAGAAAACCTTGAAGGTCCCTTTCTAACCAGGCCTCCTGCCTTAGTGCTCCTCTTCCTTTAGGCACAAGGGAGATGATGATGATAACCTGAAATAGTACAAAGGCCCAGACATCTCTGGACCTAAGCCACATGATAAAAGAACTAAATCATGACATCAAAGAGGAAGTAGAAATGGAAAGTAAGAAATTCAGTCAATCAAAAACAAACTGGTTAAATCACATTCATAGAATTTATAGAAAACACCAGGTCACTCCCAGGACTGACTGAAAACAACTATTTATTTATGAGTGTATATGTATTGTTTACATATGTAATGTATACTTGTACACACAAGAGCACACATAATACACATATACATGACAAAATTTGCACTTATATAATACTAATTCTAGAATGTAAATTATATATTTACCTGTATAGGAATTATAACTATTTACCAAAATCTACTTCCTTTTCTTCTGGACACAGAGATACACTACATTCCCACACTCTGCTGCAGATAGAGTTCCAGACAATAAAATCCGAGTGCAAACACATGTGACCTATGATTGGGTCTCAATTACCTTCCTCAGGTGACCCTGGGCAGCTTCCCTCTTCTTGAACAATGGTAAAGAAAAGACCAAAGCAAATCTTGTAAACCTTAGTGTGAAAAAGGTAGAGCTTCCATCCACCTGGGTCCTGGAATAATGTCTACTTCTATCTGAACAGTAACTGGCTGTACCACGTGACCAGGAGATACATTTTGGCTGGCTCAGCCTTTATTTTTAACACAGTGAAGCCTCTCCTTTCTACTACAAAGATTTGAGGATGCCTCACTTTCTGGCAAGCAATGTTATCACAACTTAATAAATATAAGGTGTCTCTAATACATCTTTCTCCCCACCTCTAGTCTTGTGCTCATCCTCCCGTTTCAGCACAAGGATGCAGCCACAGGCATCAGAGAGAAGACTTCCATCCACACTATTAACCCACACAGTCACATGCTGTGTGGGAGAGCACTACTGGAGAAATTGAGTGACCACCTTAACTCATCCAAACACATGCAGACTACAGTACTCTTATTCTAAATTCAAACTCAAGCAGCAACACAGAAAAGTAGGTATCAAAGCTATGACTTGCATTCTTCCCAGCACTGCTTTACAAGGTCATGGTTTGAAAGAACTTTTAAGCCTGAAGAAGTCAATTTGGCAGCATTTTGGAGGTCCTGGTACCCAAGGAAACACTAAAACATATTTTAGCAATGTTTTTGCTCAAATGGAAAATTAAAAAAAATTATTTCATAGATACCATGAGTAGAATAGTGGTTACAGAGACTGGGAAGGCTATGGGGTTAGGAGGAAGAGATTAACTAATAAGCAAAAAATTAAAGTTAGATAGGTAAAATAAGTGCCAGTGCAGTAGGTGACTATAGTGGATAATAATTTATTGTGTATTTCAAAGTGGCTTAAAGACAAGACTTTGTTCCTAACACAAAGAAAAACTAAAGGTTTTAAATAATGGATACATAATGACCTTAATTTGATTACACATTGCATATATGTATCAAAATACCACACTGTATCCCATAATTGTGTGCAATTTTTAAAACATATTGAGATTGCTTAAAAATACGCTGCATTTCCTTAAGTAGGAAATTTTCATACCTGCTATTCAAATCAGCCAAATTCACTTATCAAAATCTATTTACTATATCATGTGCTAAGATCTCCTGAAATACATTTTCTTGTGTTTACTAGAAAGAATTTTTAATGAGCAGCTGCCTCAAAATTAATTAACGTGTATAGCTTACACTATAAAGTTACAAGCTAAATCCTATTATAGCTAATATAGTTTCAGTGAATAGCTCAGATTGCAAAGGACAGCCAGCCTCCAGCTGATGGTCTATTTAGGACAGAATGTGAATTAACAAATTTATAAGAGCAGGTTTGGAGTGTACTTTGAATAAACTATTCCATGAAATAATATAGTAAGGAATTCTAGCAAACTTAGGAAACCCTACCAACATCACAATTCTTCCTATTTATTCAGCCTTGTTTATTATAGAACTAGATTGCAGGGGAAATCAAGGTATTTCATTGTATCAGTTAGATTCTAATTTTTCTTGCTCCCCAAAATTCTCAAATGAAGCAATTATTTTACAGCTCATTAAACAATTTCCTTCAAACTCTGCTACCTTTCATTTATACCCAGTCATGTGCTAAATTCCAAAGCATTTTTTTAAGAAGACCAAAGCACATTAAATAAAGTTAAATGGTGCTTTGCCAACATTTTTAATACTAAAATCAGGTGTAATCGAAAGAAAATGATTACACATCTTGCTGGCACATTTGTTCCATTTTCGTGAACAAACATTCATACTTACCTAGGGGATGTTTCCATCTGTTTCTTTCACTTTGATTTTCACATCCTATCTTTAATTATTGTATGTAGGCAAGTTACTATTTTTGCTATCTAAAACTAAATAATTGTGACATTATTTTATCAAATCACACTCTACCAAAAAACATTAAATTTTCTCACATCATGATTTTAAAACATAATTTTTAAATTAGTAGAAAAGGAGCCTATGACATCACAATTTGGAAAAAATGTAAATTTCATCACTGGGGTCTGCAGTTGTGCTTTCTGTACTTAAAATCTTAGGCATGCATATAGAAAATCTATTTTCTTAGATCCTAAAATCCAAAGTTAATATTTAGGAGTATTTTGATAACTGGCATTTAAAAAAGATTAAAAACATGAAGCACATATGTGGCAGACAATTATATAACAATTGTAGGTCAAAGCATATACATTTGTGGCTAAGTATATTAGGCCAGTATTAAGTGACATGAAATCACAAAAGTGACATGCTAAAATCCTGATGAAAAGCAAAAGATTCAGTACAGTATCCAGACGTGTTGCCTTCACCACAGCCTACCTCTGATGCCCCCAAAGTTGCTGCATAACTGATTTATTTTTCATCCAGATGGCTGGCGATCTGAACAGACTTGGCATGCTGACTGTGTCTTGAGCATGCTTATTCAGTGAGTCTTGAAAGCCATTATTCACTAATTTCATGTGGAAATGAAATTTCAGCTTCCCATTGTGTACAAATAACTCGGACACTTACACCACATACAAAAAGTGCTTTTTGTCAGGCAGGGCTGGACGGCTGGAATGCAAAAGCCTTCCTGTATGCTTCTCTGGCCCAGACCCAAACTGGCATATGGCAGTGCCACCAACCACCTCCATATAAAATACTACGTGACTGCTTCAAGCAATCCCTGATAATGCAATTTACAGAACACATACTGGACTGCTCTCTTTGGACTCTATTTTCCTTCAGGACAGAATACTCATCACATTTTATGGAAAAGCATTTCACTATATTTTTGCTCATTTGCCTCCAACCTCCCAACATTGACTCTAAAGAAAGACAACTTCACCAAAACTTTGTTGTATTTAAGAAGAATCATGAGTTTCTAAATTTTCTTACCTTACAATTTTCTCATTATAAAGTTAAATCTTCAACAGAGGCTTCATTATTGCTTCAACTCTGGAACCAGTAGGCAAAGAAAACTGGTTTTTAGAGAGTAAGCTAGATGTTTCAGTTAAGTTCATGTGCTTTGCTTAAAAGATTCCCACACTGTGCTTATAAACAACTATTGATGTTTTTTGGAACTTCATTCCAGAAATTGTTTGCTTTTAAATGTCAAAGAACTCGCTTTCCTGCCCTCTTTTGGGTTTTATTTCAGAGTTAAGAATACTACCCAGCAATAAAAAAAAAAAAAAAAAAAAAATCACAGAGACACATCACATATCACACTGTAGCTAAGAAGCTCGAAGTATCTTATAAAGGTTATCAAAATCGTGATGACTTTCAGCTCTTGCTTCTGACTTTTGGATCATGCCCCATAAAGGTTTATTTACATCCTGTGCTCCCTTCAGCAGCACATATACTAAAATTGGAACGATGCAGAGAGGATTAGCATGGCTCCTGCATAACAATGACATACAAATTTGTGAAGTGTTCCATATTTAAAAAGATTTATTTACATTTTGTTTGCAAAATATAATTTGTATTTATAAATATAGGCATTTGTCTAGTATACAGCAGTTGATACAAGCTGTATCTCTGAGACTGACATTTCTTTCCAAGTGAAGTTCCCAGAGACTTGAGATATGGTTGTTTATGGGGATCCCTTCCCCTCTTACTCTGAGTTGTAAATGACTTTTTCTCCTCTCTCATTTTTATCTACTCTCCACAAAGCTCTCTGCAGAGGACTAGATCTCTAGCTTTCATATGCCCCAGGAATGTGTTTGGTATTATTTTTAGATAAACTTCAGGATGAGAAGAATGATTTGTATACAGGGATATTTTGGACATTAAAAATAAAAATGACCAAGACAAAACCAGTTCAGTGTTTCTACTGAATTACTCATCCAGTTTCAAAAAATAACAATGCTGTCAGAGTCTGACTTGTTTAAACACCCTGTTTTCTTCTTCTAAACAACAGAAACGACAGAGAGAACATGTAGAAAAATCAATTCATAATTATACCTGGAATCACTCTACTACAGGAAAATGGCCTGCAATTTTAAAAGTCTTACTTGGACTGTGGGTTTCTTAACTGCAGTTGGGGTATGCAGCTAAGGGAGAGTGCATCCTTAACCATGTTCACACAATCTTTAGAAATTACTTGCCCTATAAAGCTTTAAAACAAAAATGAATGGGAAAACATGCTTGAAAAACCATAAAGATACAAAAAAATATGCAGAGCTCAAGTGAAAGACACATAAATAATAAAACAAAAATGCATGTATTTTTGGTCATCTGTACCTTCTAGGTCTTTACTGGGAAGGTTTTTTTATAGCAGGCATACATGACACAGTGAATATATTGTACATAAGATGAGACTGTCACAAGTATAAATGTTAGGTGACTATAAAATTAGAGCAACATTATATATCTTCAGAGTATGCTTTCTCTCTCAAAACAAAAAAGAAAACTTTATCATAATGTTTGTTCACATCTTAAGTGTATTTTTAGATGAGCAAAGTATATTAAAACATCCAAAGTAATAACTGTTTGGGTCCTTTGACAAATCATTTTTCATATTCATCTTTTTAAAAAATCTAGAAGTAGCAAAATCTAGATTCTTCTGTAAATGAAGAGTTGCCCCATTTTTTTAAAACACAAAAGAGAGTTTCAACTGCACGGCAGGACACTGCTTAACAGAGATATACTCGAAGAGGGAACCTTTGCTATGCATCTTTTTTAAACCGAAAGGAAGGTGTAGTCAAATCTTGGACCTATGATGATGTTTTCAAAAAGGAAACCTGCTTCTAACACATACTTGATTGAAGAATTTCCCAGCTTTTCATCTATGGAATAGCAAGCTCCTGACACTGCTTGCCTTGGCAGCTACCATAATGCAGAGAAGAGAGTTTAGGAAAAACCTGTCTCCACTGCTTTTGCTTTTGATTCTCCCCAGTAGCTATGGAAACTATCTTGCAAAGGTCAATTGGTCTTGTTTGCAAACTACATGAAATAAAACTATTTCTTACCCTTATTGGAAGTTTCAATTTTCAACCTGGTCACCTTATCTAAGCCTCCTTCAGCTGTAGTTCAGGTATTTGCACACTAAAGCTATCACGGTTGATGGATAATTTGGATTTGAATTAGGAAACACATGGAGGTATGTTAGGTTGGTACTTGAATCCATCTTGATTGTCACTCCACAGTCTATTTGTACCTACAAATCCTTCCCCACATCTACAAATTTGGAAATTTGTAAATTTGCAAAAAATCAAAATAGAATAATTTATCTTCCAATATTCATGAATTTTTCTTATTACTTTATTATCACCTTTCTCTTCAATATCCCATCAGTCTCACAAAACATATTGATAGAGCACTGTGTATAGAGTGTTATTTTATGCACAGTTAACATTATACTCAAAACATTAAAATGATACCCCAGACAATCCTAAAGGACAACAAAACCTACAGGACATACAAGAACTACTATAAAATACAGAATTAAGAAAATAACTTTGAAGCAAAAAAATAAAATAAAGTAAAATTAGTAGACTCATGGAAAAAAAGACTCACCCATAGTATTCAACAGAAGTGAAGTGACAAAGGAAAGCAACTGAAAACCAAAGGTCTTTTCACTATGTAATTCTGCATATCCAAAGGCAGAAATAAAGGACCCAATTCTTAACTACTACCACAAACTAGAAATCAATTCTTGAGGGACTCTAAATATGACAAACAACGATAAAATTTTCATTAAAAAAATGTATATCTTGACAACTAGAGTAAGCAAAAGTTTCTTAGGGGAAACACAGTACTAAGAGGGGAAACCTGATAAATGGGCCCTATTAACAACATGTCCTCCTTAAAACAAATTCAGCAAACTTAAGACATAAAATGGGAAAATATATTTTTAGTATCTATATACAATTAGGGACCTGAAAATAACCAGCATTGCAAGCAAGAACACAAAAAAACACAGCCCTCATTCATGGCTGGTAGAGGATAAATTAGTGTGACCATTTTGGTGAACTGTTTTGATAATATCTACTACAGTTGAACATATGTCTATCCAAGGTCCAACAAAACATTTGCCAAAATTATGTTCAAGAGTGTTCATCCTAACATGCTTCATATAAAGCCTGAACCAGGAAACACTCAATTGCCCAGTGACAACACACTATATAAATAAGTTATGGTGCATTCAGCTAATAGAACACTGCATAGTAACTAGAAAGAACAATTTGCAATAACACAGGTAAATATCACAATTATAATTTTGACTGAAAAAAGTGAGAAAAACCAAAACACAACTATTGTATCACTTCTCTTATAAAAAGCTCAAATATTTTCCTATTTATGGTAACAGATATCAGAATACTATTTGCTGGTAATTGAAACAGACCACAGATATATTCTTGGGTCTTTTTTCTTAATCAGGATGCTGCTTGCATGGGTGTTTTCAGTTTGTGAAATATCAATATGCCAACACTTTGTGCACTATTCTAAATGTATGTTATGCTTCAATTAATGGTTTTGAAAAATGAAAGGGATAACCCCTACTTTCAATGAACAGACGATATAATTTTATTAAAGGCAGACAAGATAGAGACAAAAACATGAGCATGTTAATAGACAACACATCACAATTAGTTTCCATAAGCATATTCAGCGATTTCCTATACTGAAGCCAATATTTAGGAGTGATAGAAAATTTTTATAAATATAGGAAAATTTCCCTACTTTACAAGAGTTTATAACTCAAAGAAGAAGAAGAACTGAGATTTAACACATGCACACACACAAAGAGAAATAGCAGACACTAAATGATTATAATGCTGGAGCAGTTAACACTCATATGTTCCAACAGCTGTGCTATAGGGAGTGAGAAAGAATGATGGTCAAGGTCTGAAATTATCAAGAAAGGCCCCATGGAAGAGGCAAGTGTGAGCCCAGAATAGAGTCCAGAATAACATCTGAACTCACAGTTTCGGGAGACAGCATTGGAAATGATCCTGGAGAGGAGATTGCTGGGGGAAAGGAGTAGGGAGCATGAATGAATTAAAAACCTTCGGAAGATGCATAAAGAAGAGTCACTGGGGAAGCAAATAAGGAAAATCAAGTTCTATTCTAATGGAACAATATCAATAAGCTACCTCAGAATAACAGATGAAAAACTTGTTTTGAAACAAAAATATATTTTGTACTTCGACAATATTGATTAATTTTCCTGCAATCTTTTTCGAACTGTGGGCCACAGTACATTCACAAGGAATAAAATGATTTTAGTATGCTGCAACTAATATCTTTTAAGAGTGACCTATGTTGTATACAACAGAGTACACTACAGAGATCTTATTCAGAATGTGCATGCTGCAAGTGATCATGCAACCAATGGCTGTGATCAGCAAATGAGGCATCAACGCAATGGTTGCCTCATCTATCTTTCCCTGCAGTAAGTACATTTAGGGTATAACATTCGCTCATGAAATCCTTGGGTTTGTGATTAGGTACACACTTAAACACAAATAAATAAACACACAGACATATATAGTGTCAAAACATAAAATATATCTCTTTTAGTACTTGCAATCAAAAAAGTTTGAAAATTATTGCTCCAAAAGTAAAGTTCTATAGAATTCAATGAACAAGAAAAGGCTTGAGTATGGGACAAAGAAGATCAAAGCAGGAGGAAATGCAGAATAAATGTACAAACATCCAGGTAATGTAGAGTCTACATTTAGAAAACAATCAAAGCCTCCCCAGTTTGTGTCTATGTCGCAGGGGTCACTTACCCCTTTCACCATGCCCTATTTCCTAAAGGATCTTCAATCCAGCATCTATTCAGTAACTCTAAATGGGTCTTGAATTTAACCATTTTCAAATTCTAATTGTTCTTGCCCAACCTATCTAGCAAAGTTTGAGATCTCACAAATTGATTCATTTACATTCTATGTACTATTTAAAGTAATATTAGTTTGTTTTGAAAACTGTGTTCCATTTATTAAAATCACCAGATAAGCACTCTGCTTGAGAAGTGTCAAATAACACAATTTGGAGCAGGGACTGTGAAATGTCTTCCCTCCGAATTATCTTATATATTTTATCTTATCTTATATCATTTACAACAAATGGATAGAA
The DNA here is from genome assembly GCA_004027295.1 of Dolichotis patagonum. Classification (NCBI taxonomy): domain Eukaryota; kingdom Metazoa; phylum Chordata; class Mammalia; order Rodentia; family Caviidae; genus Dolichotis; species Dolichotis patagonum. Next base: position 24,264 of record PVJX010008106.1, read on the forward strand.
TTTATTTCTTTAGTGAAGTAAGTCACTCGCAAAAAGGTCAGTTCTACATGTTCTTTCTCATATGTAGATGTTTCAGAAAAAGTCAATAGGCGTGTATCATAGTGATTAGCAAATGCTCAGAATAGGAGTAATAGAAGGGACAGAAGCAGTGAGTTCTAGTTTTCCACAGAACAGCAGAATGATTATAGATAACAATCGAAAGGTTCTTGAAAGCACCAAATTAAAACAATACAGAGCTGGAAGCATTACTTACCCTGATTTGATCAGTAAGCACTGTATAGACATGTTGAACTAGCATACTGCACTCCACAAATATGTACAATTAAATCAACTATCTTAATAGTTGTCATGTTCCTACCAAATGTTCACTATACAAATCTAGCTGTAGCAAAACTAATGGCTATTTTATAATCATCTCATTAATGATATAGATATAAAAACTGAGAACCAGTAAAAATACTTTTTGCAAAGAACAATTTCATCCTTTGTTAATTTCCGATTCCCTTAATATTTGTCAACATTCAATTATAATCGCATAAAGATTTCCCAACCTCTTCAAATTTCACAACATTAAATTAAAATCTCATAACACACCTCCACTGTATATACCCGCCCTCATCACTTTAAATTAAAGGAAAACTCCCTAGGAACCCAAGGTAATATACGATAAAAGCATTCCAGTAAGCCATACAAAGCATTTATTGTAGGACCATATCCCTGAGTAGTTAAAGACCTACTCCAATACCTAAGTGTATTTTTTCTTTACAGAAATGTATCCTAGGAGAAGAGAAGATCTTCAATCATCCTGAAACGTACTGACCTGGAAATAGGCAGGCTTGGAATAGCTCAGGTGTGCATTTCCCTCCTGCGCTGCATATGTCTGTCTTTTCCTATTCTCCAAGGGCTTGTGATTTCCAACACCCTTCCCCCATCATACCCTATTTTCTGCTGTGGCTACCTCAACTGACATTTGTCTCACATTTTGTGCTCTAAAACAACTCAAAAATACTTTAAAATGCATCAGTATGTTAGGAAAAAGGAACTGAAATTTTAAAAGTACTCTCAGAATAGCTATAATTTCTTGGCCCATGAGGTTATATGTTAACTATCACTAATTGACCAGTCACATTATTGATCTAATGTTCAAAGCAGCTCAAGAATTCATCCTAAAAGCTATGTGCAGCTAGGCATGGTGGTACATGGCTATAATTCCATCACTTGGGAGGCTGAGTCAGGAGGATCACTGTGAGTTCAAGACCTGCCAGGGCTACATAAGGAATTCAGGGCCAGCCTGAACTACACGAGGATATTCTGTCTTAAAAAAAAAAAGTGCATATTCTGAAGAAAAAGGAAATAGGCTCTTCGCTAGAAGACAAACAGTAGTGATCTTGACAAAGCACAGTTGCTTTTACTTCAAATAGTCACACTGCTTGAACTGCATTCCTGTCACTGTGAAAAGATGGTGGGGAAGATGATAGCGCCTTGATGAAGTGTGGCAAGTTAATCTGCGTGCCTTTGCTTTTTTTTTTTTGTTACTACATTTCAAATCTATATCCAACTCTAGAGGAATGTGCTTGTTCTACTTTCTACTGTATGCTAGGTATTTATTTATTTATTTATTTTGGTTTTTTTTGAGACAGGGTCTCCCTTCCTAGTTCAGACCTGAACTCTTTATGTAGTTCAAGGTTGGCCTCAAACACACAGCAATCCTCCTGCCTCTGCCTCCTAAGTGTTGGGATTACAAGTGTGTGCCACCATGCTTGGCTTTCTATATGAAAGGATTTTTTTGTCTGTCTCATCTTTAGACTGAATCACTCAGAGCTCCACTAAGAGGCATCTTCCTATTTTTAGGTAGAGACCATCAAATTGTGCCCCAGCCCCACATTTCTCTCCCATGTCTTTCCTCTACATAAGCAATGAACAGGATGTGGGACAACAAGATAAGAGAATTTCAGAGAACAAACAGCCACTGGAAGAATGGCACATTGTAACCCAGTGCCCTGATTTGTAGGCCAAATTCTGATATCAGCTCACTCTGTGTACTTTATTAATCCATTTGTACTTTCTACACCTTAGTTTCCTACTTTGTGAAATACAGGAACAGGATTCAAGATAACACAGGGCTTCACAGCAGAGCACTGAATGGGTTCACAGTGGTGGTCAGTGTTCATTCTGACCCTTCACAGAGTGTGTCTGAAACCCTGCTGCTCTGGTCCATTTCTCCACCAGCTCACTGGACTCACTCGTGGTCTTGGGGAAGTTCATTTTTAATTCCTTAAGTCTAATTTACAACTTCTAACCCTCTCCTCACTGCTAAGTTTTAGATTGGAAATAACCCTAAACATTTCCCAAGATTTTATTTTCTCTCTTTTTTATTTTCTAAGAGTGATGTGTTTAAATGTATTGGTCCTACACTAAGGCTGATTTTGTAAGCATTCCCTTCCTCGGGTCCATAAACTGCATGATGTACCAGACACCTTTTCATCTGCATTAAGGTAGTAATAATTGGCAAAATTATGTCTCTGCCTCTATGCCACCCTCTATTATCTGCATCCTACCCTCTGGAACATTATGTGCCAAAGGGCTTCTGCAGGGTTCATTAAAGATCTTTGTGATATGAAAATTATCTTGGATTACTTGGTGACCTCAGTGTAATCAGAAATTTCTTTATACAAGGGACTCTTCTGAGTCCAAGTCATAGAAATAGCTATGGCAATGGAGGCAGAGATCTCCGTTATACCAGTGCTGAGAGGGAGCCACTCATTTAGAAGATGAGTAAGCTCCATTCCCCCATGAACGCTCCAGAAAATGCAACAATTGCCAGAACAGTGAAATAATAAATGCACATTGTTTGAACCTACTAAGTTTATGGCTAACTGTTATAGCAGCCAAAAGGAATTCATACACCCTCTCAGGTTGTTCTGGGAACTACTACCCTTTCCCAGCTACCTTTCCTTCTCTCTTTCCTTACCTCCTTCCAGTAAATGTATATTGAGGAGTTCCCATATTTCAACTTTGTCATCAGCATCGAATAATGAACAACATGGATACTGTCTCTAGATTCATGAAACTAAAAATCCAACAAGAAGTGCAGACCTGAAGAGCACAAATGTGATGAGATCTAAAGAAGAAAAACATGATACCTGAGGGAGCAAAGGGTGGGTAGTTATGAAGGGCCCTGACCTAGTCTGTGGAGGGAGGAAGTTTAAACTAAGTCCTAAAAGATGAGAGGTTGTTTGGTTGGAAAAGGGAGACAGACAGCCAATTTGCTTTGCAAACAGTGGAAAGAGGGTGGTTGACAAATGAATCCAAATGAGAAGGCAGGACTCAGCCACCCAGAACTCAGAGACCCTCACAACTCCTGTCATTCTTTTACTTCAACCCGAGAAGACAGGTTTAAACAGAGCAGAGGCTATGTGAAATCCTCAGTTCTTGAGACAAACATCAGGAAAGAGACTTCAGAGCACAAGGACAAACACTGACCTTTAAGCCTTTGATTAAATGCACTAATATTCCAAGAGAAAGTAATATTAGTTCTTGGCTACATGACAAATCTTTATCAGGAAGAATTTTATCTCTCAACAAGCTGACCACTGAACAGTGCCCAAAGAAAAAGGTCAAGGCATAGGAAAATGCCACAAAGAAGGAAGAAGCAGTCAACCAGGATGGCCTTCAGGGGCAGAACCTGGCGGGACCTTGACCTGGGAGTGAAGCAGCTGGCCACAGCCCAGGATTAGAGCAGGCTGGGACAGGAAGGGCAGAGTGACCTGCTTCACATTTTCCACTCGCTGTATCCCTGGTAGGCTGCACCCCACCTCACCCCCAACACCCACTGTGCATGCAGCCTGGGCCAGGCCACCATTTAGAAGCTTGCGAGAAAGCATGGCAGGGCCACCTCTGGAAATGTGGACAGGCAGCTGAGGAGGAGGCTGATGGCACCTCAGGCAGATACTTCCCTCCTGCGTGTCTCACTACTGGCTACCTCCTCAATGGAAAAGAACCTAAACTGTAAACAAATTCCTTCAGATTAACTTTTATTATCCTTTAAAAGGAACATCTGTAGCTAGTCACTGTTAAACAGTGGACTAGCAAACTGACCAACTATGCATTTTGACCCAGATAATAATGCTGCCATTGAGCTCCCCAAGAGACATGCCAGGCCTTGACCAAACACACTGGTCCTTGTGTGGTGACATGGCTCTGACCTCTGGAGGCACAGGGGTTTACAGAGGACAACCCCATCTAGCACTCAGCAGATGCCAAAAAGCCATAAAAAATCATTCATTTTGACTCTGCAAGGCATTCCGTCCAACTTTAAGTTAAAGCAGAAGTTTGCTACTCAATAATAGTGCAGGTTTAGATGTGAAATTCAGAAAATGCAAATGAAATCAGTGTCTATAAAGAAACACAACTCAACATTTTAAAAAGCTCATTCCTTTTTATAGCAATGCATACTAGATATGATACAAATGCATATTTCTGTCCCAAGAAATCAACTCTATTTTGTAGACAATATTTGAGTGGCTCTCTAAAATCAAGGTCTTAGTCTCTGGAATTGTAAAAAAGTCTCATAATACCTGGCCACAGCCATAATCCATTAAAAATGTTATTTTAATTTCTTTAGGGAAAAAACTGATGTCCCTAAACTAAATTCAAGAATTTAATCTGCATGCTCTATGGGAAAGACAGCTGCAATGGGTTAATAATGTCCTCCTAATAAAGGCAGCAACCTTAGGCATAAGACAATGACATTCTAATCTCCACATCTGGTGGTTAAACAAATGAGAGAACAGTAGTCTGACGTTTAGATGAGAAAGATGTGTATTAGCAACAAGAATAGAGTTCTTGGTGGCAAAGACTACTTAGAAAAGCTGTAAAATCTCTTTGCCCAGAGGTCTTGAAAGAGAAATAAAAGCATCTGTTCATGTTGGTAGTGATGTAGCCACGCCTAGGTGTTACACAAAAGAAAGACACTTCAAACTTTCCCTGTCACCACAGGACTTTTTTTTCTAGTCACAGCCAAGAAGACACATGAAAGTTCTATCTTCTAACAATGCCATAACTCAGGGAATCTCATCACTGGCTGAGGTTTGGCTCTCCTCTGCAACACATGAACCATCAGATCAGATCAAAAGAGGTCTTTGTGTAGATCACTGCTGTTGTGAAACGGTCACCTTTAAACCTCAATGACATGTTTCTTCCACCTTGCCACTGATGTCTGCAAAAGAAGCACACTAAGATTTTCCTACCTCCCTGGAAGGAGTGAGCTCAGCCACCCTTTTAAATCAGAAGTTCTTGAGACCACAGTCACAAGAGCATCACCAAATACAAATGCAGAAAGTTTGTTTTCCATGCAAGCCCCACACAGGATCCATTTGAAGTCTCAAGTCCTAGTGCATACCTGCAAAATTAAATTTATGACTTACTTTCTGTTGATGGAAATTCATCCCAGTGTTTAGAATCATCTGCTCAAACAGCCATTTACAACAAGCCACAACCCTTTAGCATCTCCTTAAGCAAGTGGCCAGCCCCACAGGTCTGCAGCCAGCAATTTTTATAGCCCATAAGGTGATGACTTGGCCAGTCACATTCATTCCTGTCACCAACTGCTTTACAAAATAAGAAGTCCAGTATTTCAGGGCAGAGATGCCAACCTTGCCAAAGTTGCCTCTCCCTTAAGTGAGTAAGTATAGCAGAGTTCCTGTTGGGCAGCCAGGTAAGCAATCCTCAACTTTTCCAATCATTGGTAATGACATAAAATGTACTTAAAATGCCCAATGTCTTTCAAAATATAACTCAAGTTCAATTCTGTATAAGCCTGGGAAATCAGAGTCTTTAAGAAATAGAGGGAGACAGAGAAAATTAGCATGTCTCCAATACCTACTATATGCCAAGTACTTTGCTGGATATATAATTTACTTAAATTAACAGTGATGAGAAACCTATGAAGAGCTTAAGACAAGAATTATTTTCCCTATTTCACAAAAGAAACTGTGTATCTCAAGTGAAAAAAATGAAGGGCCGAGAAAAACACTAGAGTTCACACAGGTAGAAGTAGTACAATGAGGAATTACACTGAAAGCTGCACTCACTCCAGTGCCATATGTGTCCTTTCAGTACTCCCCACTCATTAGACTCCCCCCTCCTTTATTTCATCATATTTATTTTTAGAATAGAACTGAGATAGGGAGGGAATGTCCTAGAGTTGCGGGAGCTGTGAGCTAGAACTCTTCTGTCTTTTTCAAGGTATGTGCTATGGGGAAGATTATTTAAATTCTCAGTCCCCATTTCTTTATCTTTAATTTAAGAACACAATACACACCAACCTACGTGTGTTATAGTAAGAGGAGAAAAGGGGGACAATATAGGTAAAAGTACTTTAAAAATTATAAATTCCTATGAGACATAGGATATATTATTAGAAAACCACTAAAGGACCCATATCAGATTTTTCTGCCATGCAGACTTCAAAGCGTAAAACAGAGCTGGACTTTGGCATGCTCTTTACAACAACCAAGTTATCTGCCTTTCTTCAACTCTGAGATTAAAAAGCGAAGCAGAAATCCTCTATGTAAATTAATGTCATCTCATTCATTGTTCCATTGCAAAAGCCTGAAAACAACTCTCTAAAACCTTATATAAGAGGAAGATGACTATAGCAGTGGGACTCCAAAGTTGTATCAGTACCTACTGGTATTTGGTCCCTTGGTATAAATTCTTCCCATGATACAACAAGCTGGTCCATGGGGTCACTGTAACCCACAGAACATGGCAGAAGTGATGCACTGGCAAGTTTCAGAACTTAGCCTTAAGGAGGTCTAGAAGTTTCCACTTTTCCCCTGAGCCACAATTTAAGCAGTCCTAGTAAAGAGGTCATGTGGAGAAATGATACTGAGACAGCCTCAGGTGCCCCAGGAGTCCAGCTTTCAAGCTATCCTCACTGAAGTACCAACCAACATAGGGAGAAATCCCCAGGGGGCCCAATCAACTCGGTACAGAGAGAAGACAGTGCAATGGTCGCTGTTTTAAACCCTCATTCTGGGGATGGTTTCTTATGCAGTAATGGATAATACAGTAATAACAATGGAGGAGGAAGTGGATAGCTGTCATTTTAAACTTTACCATTTACCTCACCTCTCATCTATCTAATTTAATCTTTCCCACTAGTTTGAGGAGAACATCAGGATACCTATTTGCAAATGAGGCTGGATTGAAGCTAAGTAGGTTGTCCAAAGTCAGGCAGATGAAGAATAATTGTTCTTTGATAAAAAGTTGGAGAATTGAATTGAACAACAAAACAGCTCTACTAATTACTTGAATACGTATTTTAAACAATATAAATAGAAGCACATATTATAATAAAAATAGTTTTCAATTAGGAGCCTGGACATTAGAAGTCAGCTTCTAAACTAATCACTACTTTGTGAAATTGAACAAGAAACTGAATACCCCCAAAAGTTTTCTTCTACAAAAAAGGAAACTAAAATAGATTTTTGTAGTGGTGAGGATCTGAAATTAGAATACTGGCTATAACACGCTTTTGTAAGTAAAGAAAGAAAGGAAAAAGAGCCAAATTCTATCCAAGTGTGAAGATTCGTTCAATGGATTTGAAATTTCTCTATGTCATAGTTTCCACAGAAGTTCTCAGTTTCCAACTGTTTGTATTTCCCTAATTCTTTCCATGTGTTTATATAAATATTCATATAAACATTGTTTTGTTTCCAGAGGTTCATGACACATCACTTAAAAGAATGCAAAATAAACTAAACTCAAGCACAACTACTTAATACTTCTATATCAATATTTTTAGAGACAAAGTCCTGAAAAGCAGAAAACCTCTAGTTTCCAAGGAATAGCCACATTTCTCCACCCGCAGATCCACCAATTCATGTTAGTTTGTTCCTGAGGAGAAAACAATGAAATGAGTGATACATTTTAGGGAATGTATACATGAAAATTCACTTTCCTGACATGGGCAAAGAGAGGTCACCCAGTGTGCTGGCTAAATGTAAGCAAGGAGCTACAAAGTGGGTAAGATTGTCTGCAGCAGTAACCATCTGAAGTTGTTTGTTCTGTTCAATAGCACAGGATACAAGATTATTCATAGAGGGAACTCTGCCTGGTGGGTGGATAATGGCAGCTAAGAGTATCAAAACAGTTCACTGGAGTCATTAGATAGGATCCTAGGAGGGTCTCCAATTTATATAGCATTCTCTCCTTGGAAGTAAAAATCTAGGCAAAGAGAAACATTTAAATATACAAAGCTTAAACCACAGGATTAAAAACTATTAAGTTTTATTAAAGAACTAATAATGTGCAAACTCCTGAGTATGAAATGGCAAGTAACGAGAACATGATTTGTCTTAAAGATTCAAAAGAATTCCCTTTCAAGCTCTAAAGGTTATACATATATTCTTCTACTGCAAAAATAAATAAGGTGGCTCATATTTCAAAGTGGAAGGAATAATGACCAAATTAAGACTAAAGCAACCTACTAAATGTGTTCAACACTTTATGTAAGCCAAGGGTAAAAGTAGAAATATAATCTGATCTATTTGATTTTGAACATTCAAGTTACTACTTGTATAATGGCACTAATTTCAACACTAACACAATATGTACACTGCATGTGTATGTTTAAATATATGACCAACAGGCATTTGTTCATTGAACAAATAAGACATTTACCCACTTTTCTAAACCTAATTACATAAAATATAAAAAATGTAAGGGAGATGCCAAATTAAATCCTTTCTTTGACCTAATAATCCCACTAGGAAAAAAAGTATACGTCCTGTAGCAAATATTTTAGAGTAATCGTGGTTGACTTTCCACATCTTGTTCCAGTTTTTCATCAATACTATTATAGCTTTTATTGTTATGGATATTAATATTACATTGTTTATGCTCATATGTTTATCCAACAACAAAACATTCTGAGAAACTCTCTTAAATCCACATTTATAAATGCATATTCAATTTGTGGGTTTGAGAATGGATCATAAATACCTAATAAAATATCTTGAACAAATGACTGCAGCCATTTAATTAGAAAATCAATGTGGCTACATGAGTAGGCAGAAAGATGTCATTACCTCCCACTTATTGATTACAATTCTACAACTAAAGAAAAACATGTGCTGTAGTTAAAAGTTCCCATATCAATCTAGAACACTAGAAGCCGGGCAACTAACAAATGGCACAAGCAACTGTCACTTCTCAGCTGTCCTCTCATCCTCTGTACCTTTTAAATCTGTGTACTAACAGAAGCCCCTGAATTCTGGCTAACTGAACAACAGCCAGCATAGGATGGACCCACTGTACCAAGCCTCATCTTTGCCCTCTACAGAGTTGTGTGTATCAGACTTACAGAACACCTATAATCACTGGTGACAAAAAGCAGAAATTTCACAATGGTATAGTGACATTCAGTGTACACAGCCAAACAAAGAATTTAGGCATTGGAATAAACTTCTTCAAGGACATTGATATGCCATATACACAAGTTAATATAGTAAGACACAGTAAGCAGAAATATGTCAAGTGAAAGCACAAGGAAACATAATTCAGGGTTTTCAAGGCCATGTGAAGTACAGATAAGCAATGTAATGGGAAAATAAAAAGGGTTCAGATACCTTATGGAATTACAAACAATAAAAGAGAAAAATATTCAAAGAAATATTCACATTAATGACCACAAGTACTTTGAATCATTTTCAAACTACCAAATACAGGAATAGAGTTGTAACAAACATAGGATTGGAAATAAGTAAATATGGAGAATAAGCTATCAATTAAGTAGCTCAATGTATTTATATTTATAAATGGGTAAGAAAACTGGGAAGCTTATGATAGCTACTCTAATGAATAATTCAAGAAGGGAAAAACAGTACAATTTTACATTTTAAAATACTTCTTTATCCTACCACTGGTTTGGAAAGTGTTAAAACCTTTCCTTAAAAATAGAAAATAATCATGAACACCACCATTAGTCTATGTAATTTTTTTTGTCTTTTTGAGACAGGATAGAAGTTCAGGTTGGCCTTGAGCTCATTTTTTAGCCCAGGCTGGACTGGAACTCACAGCAATTCTCTTGCTTCAGCCTCCCTGGTATGCACCACCATGCCCAGCCAGTCAATGGCCGATGGGCCAAATGCTTACCTTTATGCACACAGATAAGACAGAGTGTGAAGACTTAACAAACTATAGACCAGTCCTTAGGGAAAGGACAAATGATGGTTCCAAATGGTGTCCTAAAATTCTTGCATCTCTAGTAATGAACTGCTCCAAGAAAGCTGGCAGCAACATCAGTGTGATCGTTATAATGTACTCCCAGTCCTTTCTGATACATTCCTTCAAAATGACTTAAGCAAGTCAAAGTATGCATAGGCCAAAGAGCTAGGTTGTCTTCTATGTAGAAGATACTTATTTCCTGGGCATATTCAGGTCACATGCTAGTGATAATGACTGCATAGTGCCATTTAAGGAAGTCTTAACACATGACACGTTGCCTGATATAGAAAGAGCAGGTTTGTGTTGGGTTGCTGTTGCTGCTGTTGTTTTGTGGTTCTGGAGGGTAAACTCGGGGATTCTGCACTGAATTACATCTTCCAAGTGGACAATGTTTTAAGTGCTTTTCACTGAGAAAGTGTTTAGACTACAGAGCACTTGTCACAAAAGGAACATGCCTATGAGGGCAACCCTGTTTCCTTGGGTTTGGATTACAATTACAGTACCTCACAGTGTTCGGCTAACACATAAAAAATAAAGTTCATAAATCCAAAGGGTAGGCCACATAAAGGTCCTAATGCAAAATAATCTCCAAAATGTAAGCTACTATTATGTTCTTCTATTTTGGCAATTTTTTTCATATGACATAGAAGAGAAGAGATTCTGTATTCTATAAGCTAACAACTCAAGAAATCTGTCCCTCCTTTCCCATTCGTAAGTTATGCCCCCAGTCCACATCTTCATCATATCTGGCTGCACAGAGGCAAAGCCCTCTAATCACTTACTGCCCCCCACTCAGATCCAGCCTATGCACCATTGTCAGATTTATGTTCCCATCACCATCTACCAGTGTTGCCTCTGATGCTAAACCATCAACAGCTTCCAACAGCACAGAATACTTCTTAATTTTATCCCAAGTCTTCTCACCTTTTCAAACATAATGACCTGTGTTGATCACATCCCTATGATACCCAGTATAATTATTATTCCAGGAAGATAATATTTTGGCAAATACCAACCTAGAGGATAATGTCCAAATTGCTTAAGATGTATGACATTGCCCATATTAAAGAGTCCTTCTCCTATACCTTGATCTTCTACCCCTCCTTCCAGTGCTGCCCATGTCCTTTCCTTAGCCCCAGGTCTCTGGGACCAGCTTGTTCTACACCCCTCTCCTCATATCTAAGCCTCTGGTGTCAGTTCCTATTCCCTTTTCCCCTGGGGGTCTAACCCAACCACGCTGGTCTCACCTTTCCTTTCAAAATTCTCTTGCATGTTTTTCAAAATTCTCTTGCATTGTTTTTCTTTCTCTATTTGTTTTACCAGTATCACACAAAGTGACTTGGCACCTTACATGATCCTGTCTACTTTCTCTACCTAAGCTGTAAGTTCTCAGAAGATATTTGCATTTGACAACTAATATTATAGTAAATGCAAAACTAATAACATTTTATATCTAATTACCACAAATTCATGAAACCCAGAATAAGATGCTATACAGGGTAAGTATTAAATATGTTTTTAATAAAAATCAGGTGAGTTTCTTTAATTGTCTTTTTAGGATAAGGAAGGAGAAGACAAGTTGAAATAGAATGAAATTCTCAGAGTAATTAATTTAGTAATATATGTAAGGGATGTCTACAAAAGAGTGTCGGGATTCTAAAAGGTCCATGAAATATATGACAAGAAACCACTAGGTAATGGGTAACAAACCCTAAAATGAATTGTTTAATGAAAAAGAAGATATTGTTCCTAATTTGACATAAGGTAGGTACAACAGTTTACAGGGAGAGAAGAAAAAAGAGGGACAGGCCTTTGGGGTATGTTAAAATGCTAATTCCTAATAGAGTAAATTCTATTTTTCTTCCTTTAACAGCTATTTATTAATCACCCAATTTCAAGTACTGAACAATAAAAGTTCAGTTTTGGAAATGTCTCAGGGGGAAAAAAACCAGTATAAGTAGAGGTACAAAAAAACCAAAGGTTTCTACTTTCCCCAAGTTGCAGTAAAATGAAAACGCTAAAAAATGAAAACATTTAAAAATGGCATAAAACAAGGATGAGGCAACATAAAACAAGTCTTACCTAAGATCAGTTAACAGCAGTAGGCAGGAAGAACCATGCATATCAATTTTCGAGAATTAATGACTTTCCATTGCCAAATATTCACTGCTGGATAAAAACACTGGTAGCAATTACTCTTCTAAGCTAAACATAATGCCTAACATGATAGACACCTATTAGCGCTCTTTTTAAAATTTATTATTTATTTATATCATTTTAAAGAGAAAAAAATAAAGATAACAATAAAGCAGAGTTTCAAAACAGATTGGTAGGAGAGTTACAATAATTAATACATTGCACATTGCTGTCTTCCTAGCAGTTATTCAGAGTACAAGATATAGGCATAATATCTTGTCCAAACAATATTAGCACAACCTTTCTTTACAATAAACTAAAAAAAACTAGCTGTATAACTATCTTAGCTATTTTGTGCATAAATATATTTTTTCTCTGAGTCAACCAATGAAATAAAAGAATTTAAAAGGTGGTAGAAAGGACACCATCTTCCTATAGGTAGAAATGCTGTTTGGTTGGAACTTTCTGTTGCTGTAATTCATTTACACTGGAACACAGTATATGTCTATCTGTGCCTTCTTGGAGTAATACATGTCTTCCTCAAAAATATTATTAAAGATAAAACTACAAAAAAGTATCTAGTAGTCCTATGTTATATTCTTTTAATATTGTACTATTTTAGGCAAATTTTGGATTCGTACAATAAAAACATCATGACAAAATAGTTAATAGTCCACTTTATACAATCTCAACAGAAAAAAAAAGGTGCAGAGTGATAGTTGAGTTGGTACATCTGTCACTTAGAGGAAGCAGAGAGAATTGTAATACAGTGTTAGTTTTAACAAGCTGCACTTAAAAAAAGAAGAGACTTAAAGTAAAAAAAAAAAAAAAAGAATGAGAAATAGTCTTGGAAAAGGTAACTTGACCCAAATTTCCATTAAATGTATATTGTGTTGTTACTGAATTTTACTGATCTCAGTAAGCCCCAACTAATTTATTTGATTTTGCTTACAATGCCCCTTTTACTATTTGTGTATGTGATACCTGATATGAATTAAATCAGAAAAAATATTTGATAGTCTAAAATCCCCATTAAAGAAAAAACTCAAATTATTGATGCTAAAACTGTTAATAGTCTCACTGTTTGAATGTCTACTTTGTATGCTTTAATTTTGTAACTTGAACAACTATTTCCAAGATGACAGTATGTAACTTATCAACTAGTGATTTCCTAGTGGTTTTTTTTGTTGTTGTTTTTGTTCTTTTCTTTTTTTCCTTTGGAATTCTGTATTGTTGCTACCCTTTTTTCTGTTTTGTTTTGGGTTTTTTTTTATTTGGGTTGGGGTTTTTTCTTTCTAAATAAAATTTTTAAAAAACTATTGATGCTAATATGGTCTTTAGAGTAAGAAGGCACCTTGCAAGGTAGGTAAGACATTTTCCCTGGAGGCATTAGCAAGGAAAATGCACAGAGAACTGAGAAAGGAAAAAGAATAAATTCTTTGGGGTTGGTTACAAAGCCTGATCTTTCTTTCTCATTTCTGTAACACTGCAAACAGAGTATGGGGATCAAGAGATTGTTAACCCCAAATATAACCCTGGAAGTTGTAGTTAATAAAGAAACAACATTCAAGATTTCCAAACCATTCACTCAAATCTCTGCAAAAACCACCTGAGGCAAACTTAACTGGTAGAATGACTCTACTTTGCAACTTGTAATACTTTATTAATACTTCAGTATCACACAAGTTTTTCTCATTGTATACCCATATAATAAACAAAATAAAATCTGTTTCACAGATACCAAGACTGTCCTCTTGAGAAGTTTCAAAGGTATACTTATAATATCCGTTTGACACACACTAAGACATAAGTCATAGATACATTTATTATGATAATGCATCTCATTACTGTACTATTGTTACTTATCATCACTCCCCACCCAGCTGGAAAGTTGAGAATAAGTCTCTTTTTTATCCTCCCATCCTTTGAAGACCAACACAATGCTCCCTCTGCACTTGATTAACATAACTTCAACAGAAACTTCCAAGGTGTTCCTTAAAAACTAAACAGGCTTATCTTATGCATGAATACCTTGTTGATCTCAAGGAAAAGAGAGGTATCACCTCCCATCATCTTTATGAAGGGCACACACTCCAAAAAGAGCTATAATTGCTTTAAATTATAACTTCCTTATAATGGTTGTACTCTTTGAGGAGTTGGAAGGAGGTTCAGAGATGAGGTTAATGTGAAAAGGGCCATCTCATCCAGTCCTGAGCTGTATGAAAACATTAAAGACCATAGCCACTAATATTTTGATTTGTGTGTTTGGTGCTGTTCTAAGCCCTTAGTAGTACCTGCCACGTTTTATTCTTATCTTATAAATGCACGTAATGTTTTTCCATTTTACAGGTGATGAAAACTTGCTCTAAATCACATCAATAATAAATGATGGAATCAGGCTGGGTCTATATGTGACTTTTGAGTGCAAATCTGTAACCACCTGCCACAAAACAAGCCTTAACAATGAGTTCACAAAAGTTTCACCTGTTTAATGTTCACAGCTGTCCTAGTACTGTCACATGTTCAACACCTTCTAACTCAATAGAAAATGATTCACTTCTCCCCTCTTTCCTAACCTTGTCCTACCTCCCACAGAACCTGACAATCTGGGTATCGGCACCCTCCTTGAATCACTGTATTGGGTCTATGTCTATGAATATGAAACAGCTCTGCTATGCCTGATGAGTAACACACCAACATTTATTTAATCCATTATTTAATCTATTGCCTGCTATCAGAGCTCGAGACAAGTGAAAACTGAGTTTAAGAGAAAGCAAGCAGAAAAGTATACTTCCTAGGAGGTAATTCCAGGCAGCGACAGCAGCTCTCTACTATGTCACTACAATAAGAAAGTCTCTCAACCACTCAAATTCTGCTGCCTTTAAATTATGCATACACCACACCCCAAAGGACAAACCTACCAGATATCTGAAAGAAATCCACCTATCAGCTAAGCAGGAAAAGGCACAATTCTGCATAACAAGCAAGACTTGTTCTCTAATACAGTTCCTCAGTAAGTGCTTATATAATGAATGAATACATAATGTAAGCCTAGGTTAGGAAGTCCTGGGGAAGACACGATGGTACTGGCCATGAATGCTGTGCCCATAACTTTTCTTGCTCATTTCTCATATTAAATACAAAAATCAGAGTATACCTAAGGTGTCCTCACCTCTTTAAACTTCATTTATAACCTGAAGCTCATCAGAAGAGGGCTCAACACCCCACTTGTCCAATCATATACAGATGTGTGTGTGTGTGTGTGTGTGTGTGTATATATATATATGTATATATATATATATATATATATATATATATATATAGTATTCTGTGCCTTCCATTGGACATAAAACCAATTTGGAGACATAGATTATCTCACAACCAAAATGCTATGACATTCAAGAAGGAAAATATGCAGGACTACCAAGTACGTAGTATAAACTGAAAATTCATAATCTGAAATCCAAAACATTCAAAACTTAAAAACTTTTTGAGCAAAGACATGATGGCACAAGGAGAAAACAATACACTGGGTCTCAAGTGATAGGTCATGGTTAAAATACTAGTACACTAAAAAATTTGCATAAAATTATCTTCTGAGTATATGTATAAAGTACATATGGTTCATTTCTCCACTTAGGTCCCATGCCCAAGATATCTCATTATGCAAATACTCCACATTTTTTTAAATAATGTAAAAATTCTAAGCAGTTCTGGTCAGATAAGCAGTTCAAATAAGGGATATTCAACCTATAACAGATTTGAGTAAACAATGTCTAGCAAACTATCCACACATCTAAGAACTACCACAAAGCTTCGGTGTTAAACAATAAAAAGTTTCGTTGAATATCTCTAACTTTCCTCATAACAGCCCATGCCCTGGGATACCTTTTAGAACTATCCAGTCATACCCACTGTCAGCCTCTAACCATAATTTACACTGCCTTATTCACAAGACTTCTGTGATTAAAACTTTTTTGGATAAGATTCATATGACATCAGAACTGCTAACCAAAATTTGTTAAGTTTCAGCTAGCATTCTAGAAGTTGTTTTTGGAGGCAAGTCACAAAAGATATGCACAATGAGGTCAGGGTTGCCTTTCCTACTAAGCAAGCCAAGAAAATGAACAAATCTGCAGGAAGATCTACACATCTTCCCTATAAAATATAAAACTATACTTACTTTTCAAAGAAATGGGTGAAAATCTATCAACACCTTGATTATTTTCATTATGGTTCAGACAAGGCCTGCAAATTCATTTTGTTCGGAATTAAGTATAGAAAACTGTTTTACTTCTCAAGTAAATATATGCTAGAAACTTACAGATAACTCAAGAATGCTTTGTAGCTACAGAAAGTAACATCATTGCCTATTCATTTTGCTTAATTTTCTAGTCTCCCATCAATTTTGTGTTAACACTTTCATCCCATTTTAGATTCTATGATAAAGTAATGGTCCAGAGCCCTGGAAAGCCTCCACCTCTGAGAGCCAGCAGTTCACTAGGCCACCAAGGTTGTAGGACAGAGTTTCTTCCCAGCATGCTTTCCTGCTTATGTATGTTACATGCATTTCACTTATGTTCTCCAAGTTACATTCCAGTAAGTAAGCTTCATAAGCTTCCTCTGAATTGTTTATTCTGTATTTTTAAAGCCCCATCAGCTGTTGAGATGATTTGCAATATTCTCTTTCTTTTTGGTTAAGCAGGATTGGTGAGCATTACTGGGCCTTTTGGTGGAATCCTTGCTATTTAAAATTCCTGCTGCTGGGATTAAAGGAGATAATGCCTGTGAAAGCCCTTTGTAAACTGTAAAGTCCTAATCAAACGGAGTATGCTGTTATAATATTAACCATCATAACCATAAGCACAATCCAGATGTAATGCGGGCTTGAAATGCTGATGTCCATTTGGGTCTCCTCTTTGTTCCATTTCCACCCTAGGGTCTACATATTAATGCCCAGTGTAGGGGAACTCCCTCGAAGTGAAGTTTTGTTTGAATGAATAAATGAATGACTCAAAAAGATAGTGTGGTTTTCCCAAGCAACTAGCACAGGCCAAGAAAAGTCTAAACATGACAACTTAATGAAGATATGCTGCCAAAATGATGGGATGCTTGGAAGATACACTGCAGAACAGTAAGTTTTCCTAAAGATAATTTCTTTGATAGTGAAATCTGGTCCTTTGCAGTCAGCACTTCAGAAAAGGAGAAAATTGCCTGGGTGGAAATTTATATCTACCCAGAAAATCTGTATTAGCCCATGATGGCCTGGAGAATAAGGGTGTCAACCCAGAAAAGAAAGAGTTAGTGCAGTCTGAGTAAGATTAAAATGAAAATCAAAATACTGCATGGTTATCTGAGTCCAAGATAGTCTAGATGAGTCCCTGGCCTCCTAGTCTAGAAGAGCAGACTTTTCCCTTGGACTCTTTCTATGGATGGAATGAGCAACTCTGTCTTAGGAGGAAGAAGGCCAAGAGTGAAGAAAAGAAGCAACTAAATAAGACACATGGATCTGATATTTCTTTCTGGAACACGCTTTTGTGAGCCTTTAATAGAATAGTTCTGGTTATTAGAGGTCATCTTTTATAGGTACCTGGACAAAGGGAAAAGTATAGAAGGTTGGGATTAAAATTAAAATTAAAAAAGATATGACAATGGCTACAAATAGGGGCCTCCTTTAGTTTATCCAATTCAACAGAAGCCTCAAAGATGAAAAAATAAAAAATGCTAGGATGCTCTCATTAGGAGAGGAAATGTGACTCTGTTTAATTTCAGGAGATGAACCTACCCTAACAACCCTTCTTCCCTAAGGAATAGGGTGGGATGGAGCCAAGACATCCCCTTCCCAGTCGGTCTTTAGGGCTCACAGGCAAGGAGGGCCCCTGCACCAATGCCCTGCTGAGATCTACTTCAGAAAATATCATATTTCTGCCCATCAATCAGCATTAAGCTGCTTAGGGGCTGTGCTTTGGGAACAAGCAGTTGCTAGTAGCAACAGGGCACAAGCTCTTCAGGAGCTGGGGTGTGGGCATTGGTAGGGAGGGAAGGGTCACCTGAGTGAGAGCTGGGCAGAGAAGGCCAGGGACTCATCTGGGAGTGGGCACTGCTGGGGTCAAAAAGTGGCCTAGGTTGCTGACCTCAAGGAGGGGGTTATGTTTCCAGTGGGGTAGCAATTCCTGCAACAATTTCATCAGCCTCTGCCCACCCCACCCCAGCAGCTAAAATCTGCTAATGTCTGAACACTGGAATCAAGATCAAAGGACAGCAAAGACACTGGCCTTGAGCCTTTGGGTACGCAGCGTTACTCAAGACAACCCCACCCCCACCCATACAAGGGCCACCCTTTAAGAGTCTCCGGAAAGTGCCAACATGGAAGTGTGCCTGCACGTGTGTGCATGCTTTTTGCGCTTGCAACACAAAAACAAGGCCCCACAGGTGGAAAGGAGGGCGCGCGCGCACGCTTTGCGGGGCACGGGCGCGTGGGAGCGGTGGGAGCGGAGCGGCGGGTGCGCGCGCCCTCACAGACCGAATCCCACTTGCAGACGTGCCTCGCACGCTGGGCGCAGGCTTTCCGGGAACAGACAGCCCTTAACCTCGCGCCACCTTCACGAACTTCTCCCTCTGCTGTTGGGATCGGGTAAGAGGGAAAGGAAGGGCGACCACGAGGGAGGAACACAGCAGAGGCGAAAGAGACTCGCAGCTGCAAGCGGCCGGGACGGGGAGAGCTAGGGGACGTAAAGATGTGACGCGGCCAGCGCTTCAGGGAAGGCCGCGCCTCAGCACTTCCCCTCAGAAGCTGGCTGGCGTCTCCTTACCTGGCCTGCGGTGGAGCATTTTGCAGCAGCTCAAATGGGTGCTGCTCCCTCGGGGCCGACCTGCAGCGCCGTCACTTCAGAGACCTCGAGGCACTGGTGGCAGAGCCTGGAGTTGACAAACTTGCCATGTCAATTCCAAACACGCACTGTCCACGCTCGGGGCACCTCACGCGCCTCCGCTTTGTTGTGTTCCGCCGCCGGTCCCCCACGCCTCCCTTCTGCTGTTCCTGCGCTCTTCGCCAGGAGACTTCCCTCGTGCTCAGCCTCTGGTGGGCAGTGCCACTTTCCTCCCGGCGCGCGTTAAAGAGCCGCCGGCGCCGGGCAGGGCTGCGCGGCATGCGCTCCTACCGGGCGGCTCGGGCCCTGGGACTCCCACCCCCCACGCTCTCCCCCTCCCCGCCCCTCCGCAGCCCCCCCAGCTGAAGCTGCTTAGATTCAGCGCTGTCAAATCCAGCCCATCTGCTGCAATCATAATCAGTCTCAACCGAACGGTTCTGACAAATCTCCGCCTGGAGCCGGAGTTAGGGGAGGACTGAAGGAAGGGAGGGGAGGAGAGGGACCAGGGAACCCCGGCACCCGAAGAGAAGAGAGGGCCAGGAGGCTTCTATTGTCTGCCCTGGGGGTAAGAACTGAAAGGGGAAGCAGGGACCCAGAATGGGAAGTAGTGCTTTCATTTCCCAGTTTCTAGTAAAAAGAAAGAGAAAAAAATCCATTCCAACAGGCCCCGGCGCCCTGGGCACCCCACCCCCAACTCAGTCTGAGTGGAACGAATTTCTGCTAATGAACTAAACAAACAGGTCCCTTAATCTCATCACGGGGCTGACCCAGAGACTGGCACAGATATCCAAAGTATTGTTAATTGGCAGGTAAGAGCTGGAACTAATAGCCATTTGTCTGGAGTCAGAAGTTGGTTCCCAAGTACACTTGGGAATTAAGCTTATGGAGGCAGAAAGGGCATGTAATTGACTAAGAAGCTGGGCCCTCTGCCTCCTGTTGGCATTTCTGGAGATAAAAAGAAGTCTGTTTTGGGAAAGAAAATGCTGAACTCAGTTTAGACCCATTTTGATTTTAACAAGTTCTCAATTTTTTTCTACTTTCTTGCAAAAATGCTACTTTTCAAGAAATGCTATTTTATTAGAAAATAATGACTTCCAAAATTGATATTTTTTTCAAAACTGGAATAGTTTCTTCTGCAAATGAAATGAGGTGCTCTTTAATATATTTTGAACTACTTCAATATACTACTTTAATATATATTTGTACTTGGTGATAGACTCATAAGGATTGCTGCAAGATTTTTTTTAATGTAATAAAAATAACAGTGGTCCTGGAGACACATAAACAAGTCTTAAAGTATGAAAGAATACAACCAGTGTGATCATTCCTGGTTTTGTGTATTTATATCAAGTGCTGGGAAACGTTCCACTACTATGAATGATAATCTTTGCTGGGGAAATAATTTGTTAGATAAATCACCAGAGAAAAAGCTGAAAAGGAAGAATTTTAAGTCATTTATTCAGATAGGTATAAGAACTAGGGAAAAATAAATACACTGTACTGTGAAAATTGAATAGACTTCTAAATTAGTATCCAAATCATTCTTTTGCTTTATGCTGTACTTAAAAAATATGTGCAAGCCACACTGAACACCCACTTAGCGGGACAGATGCTGTGTGTCCCACTTATTTTATACACCAGTAGTGCTTACAAGAGCACTGTGAGATGCAGGCACTCTGAATACTGATGGTTTTGAAGTTTGATTTGCAGGTGGGAATTTAAAAATCATATATATTATACTGAGGTCAAGTAAGACTCAAGAGTGACTTTCCCCAATAAGTAAAGTCAAGGACAACTACTAGTCACATTTAAAGACATTTATTATAACTAGCCTTTAAAACTGGGAGTTTTCCACTGTCAATTTGTTTAATGTGTTTATTGATACGGAACAAGAACTTTTCTTAAAAAATTAATATGGTAGCAAGAAAATATTTCAAAAAAGCTTATCTTCATCAGAGTTATGCTGGTATCCAATATAAGTAACAGCATTCAGGAAACCAGTGTTGTCTAGAAGAAAAGACAGACTAAGACCTAAACCCCAGATTTCAGGAAGTATCCTTTGCAAGAAATTTCAGAAGTTCTGTTGGGTACTTTGCCATCTTGGTGTTTTCAGTTACTTCAGGCTAACTGGAGCTTAGCAGGATAATTTAAAGACCTCAAGGTTTTCTCCAGGTAATATGAGAAGTCCAAGACAAAGAGGAAGTGACAGGATCAGCTGACATTGGTTTAGTTGATCACTCTGGCTGCTACGTTGAAAATGAAGTATAGAGGTGAAGCAGGAAGCAGAGAGACTTGGGATTAGGCTAAGTGAGACATGATGGCTGAGACAGGGTTATTCCGAGAAAGGAGAATAGGTAGCAGTTTGAGATGGTTTTAAGCTGAGAACCAACGTATTTGAGTAGGTGATACGAAAGGAAGAAGTAAATAACTCCACGCATTTCACTTTAGCAGCCAGAAGGATGGAGTTGTGATCTGACATAACAAAGACTAGGTGAAGGAAATTTTGGTAGAAAAGTCCAGAGTTCAGTTTTGGATGTATTAAAGCAGATATCTATTGTTTGAAAGAGTTAAGTCATGTAAAACTCTTAGACTGGTTCCATAAACATATTTGTAGTGGTGGAGCTTATGTAAGCAGAGTTTGCATTGGTAACTATAGTTATCGATGGTTTTTATCTAAATTAAATATCAAAATATGGTGTTCAGAATTCAAATCCAGGGTAGAAATGTGAACTTTGGAGTTTCATAGACCAGAGATGGTGAAATTAAGCCCATCATCTCAGTGGGTCATCAGAACTATGAGTACAGTTGGAGACATTTGAGGATTGAAATGTGAGATGCTGAAACTTTCACAGTCAAGAAAATGAAAAGTAACAAAGGAGACCAACCAGAGTGCCAGCCAGGGAGAAAGAAGGCAAACCAGGTGAATGAGCTCCTACCAAGAGGCTATCAGAGAAGGTCCTTCAAGAAGAGAGTGACCTGCTAGTTGCAGTTTCTTACTGTAATCTGCTTTTCGATATAAAACAAAAAAAGACATATGGGAAAGTTTTAAGTATTTATCCAGGTTACCAAGTAATTTGACTTCACGTGTGTATATAGTACAATATTCATGGTGTCCCAGAACCCAGCTAAGGATTAGGCACATGACAGATACTCAGTGTGCATTGAATAAAATAATGAGCCAACGAGGGAATCAAGTGCTTTGTGTTGAAACGTGCTTCTCAATATATGGTCCGTGAATGTTGTGGCAAGGTTTTTCTATTCTTAAATTCAAGAAATACTGTGTAGAACATGATTTCCAAGAAAATGGACCCAAGAAGCATCATGCATTTCCTTTTAGTTAAACATTATCAAAAGACAAAATACTGCTAGCCCACTATCAGGCCTCATCTAGAACATTTACTTACACCATGTTTCATAAAATGGATAGTAAATTTATAACACATATATATGGAAATTTAGGGGAAAAAAACTTATGTAAGAAATTCTACCACTTAAAAAGATAGCAACCCAATTAAAAGGAACAAAATATTCAAAAATAAAATTTACCAAAGATACAAAAATGGAAAATAAATGCATGAAAAGATGTTCAATAGCATTAGACACTAAAGAAATGGAAGAGAGGGGAATGATGGGGTGGGGGAAAGCAAGATACCTACCGGTACAAATTCCATATAATGAATGTTATCACAATGTATATCTAAACTATGCCAGTAAAATAAAGAATTGCATTAAAGAAACAAAAATTAAAATCACAATGAAATTTACACACCCCCAACTAGAATTGGCAAAATGTAAAAGGTTGACTATATCATGTTAACATTGAAATTCTCGTGCATTACTAGTAGGATGAGAGAATAGTAAAACAATTCAGAAAGCCAATTGGCCAGTTCTTGTAAAGTTAAACAGAAACTTAAGAGAATAGCCAGAAATCCTACTCCTCCTTATTTGCCCCCCAAAAATGCAAGTATACCCAAATACTTGCATATAAATATTTACAGCAGCCTTACTCATCCCCCAAACTAAATCAGCTCCAAATTTATACTTATTTTTAAATATATAAACAATCTATAGTATATCCATCCATATTATGAGATACTTATCAGCAATAAAAAGGAATCAACAATTAATAAACTTAACAACATGCACACATCTCGAAAATTACACCAAGTGGTAGAAATTTGTATTCTACAACTGGATTTTGTTGGATTCTATTTGATTCTTAAACTCTGGAGAGAAAAAAAAGACATTAATAGTTACCTTGGATAAAGAGAGGATTTACTAAAAAGTCCCAAGTGAAATATTTAGATGTGAGACATACTACATTCTATATCATCATGGTGGAGGTTCTATAACTATATACATTGTTAAAAACATCGAAGTTTGTACACTTATAAGGCAGTAAATATTATTGTTTATAAATTATACCTTAATAAAAATATTTTAAAAGAAAAAGCACTTAGTCTTATTTTTTTAAAAAAGGGGGACAGTATAGTGCTTTTCCACTTGAAAAAGAAGCTTACCTAAGAAATGCCATCATTATCTATCCCCATGAAATAATTGATCTAAATAAAGATCACTAACAGATGCTAAAATCCACAATTATACAAATAGCATATCAATTCCTGATATTTTCTCAATTGAAAATGTAATATATATATTACATTTATATATATGATGCTGAGAAGTACTTTGTATCACTTATGAGACATTTTTGCAAGAAACATACTTAATTTGAATCTAAGGAAAGCTTGTGCCATAATTTCCTGCTTATAGAAAATAAAGAAGGTACAGGAACGGATAAATGATACCAGAAGGAAAGGATGAAGTCTGCATGGAATATAGAGCCTCCTACAGCTCTTTAGAATCTCAGTACCTGTATGGTTTAGATCTAAATGGCCCCAGATGCCTGTGTATTTGAGGGTGATTAGACCATGAGGGTATTAAAGCAGACTTGCTTTAGAACTGGTCCCTGGCTGGAGGTGGGTCACTGTGAGAATGACCGGAAGGTTATCTTCATCCCCAGTTTCTCCCCTTGTTCTCTGTACCTGAATGCTACCACTGAACAGTTTTCCGCCACCTGGCCCTCCCACCATGCCATTTCCGCCTTGAAGCCATATGACCACAGAGTGAAAATTTAAACCTCTCCTCATTTAAGTTATGGTTATCAAGTATTGAGTCTTAACAAGGAAAGTAACTAAAACAGTGTGGGTGGACAAAAGCAGAAGCACTGTAGATTAGATTAAAAGAGAAGTGACAGTTGAAAGCAGTGCAGGAGATTGGGTCTTTGTGCAAAATAAATAGCTATGAAATGCATTTTGGAAACATTTAAATAAGACTGGTACTGTAAAAGGAAATTTTTACTAATTATACTGGATATAAAAATATAAAGGAAGTGGTTGTTATTTTCAAAAGATACAAGCTAAAATACCTAGGACCAAAGTATCATGCTGTCTAGCATAAACACTGAAAAAAAATGTGTAAAACAAACATGTTAACTATTAGAATGCTTTTTAAATTTTTTGTAATTTCATAAGCATTATCTGATATAAATGATATTTTGTGTATACATGTACTGTTCAAATCAGAGCAATTCACAAGAGCCTATTATATATTTTGTGAAGAAACATTAACATTTGTTAAGTTGTGAGTAGATAAGTGTTCTATTCAACTTTTCTATGAATTTAGTATTTTTATGCATAAAAACTGAAAAGCACTTTTAAAAGTCCATGGACCAATAATTAATTATAAGAAAAATTTAGATCTTGGTATCTTTAAACTATTGTAAGATGAACTAAAGCAGTCTGAAGGAAATTAACAATATCCTTACATATTCTGGAAAAATGGAAAACAAATGTTTAAGGTAGCTAATGAATTTAAAGAACAAAAACAAATAGAATATAAAAAATAAAGTCTAACAAAGAGAACACAATCATGAATATAATATGAATAAAATAAATCTGGTCAGATTAATGAAATACAGTGAAGATATAAGCAGTAAAGCTAGGAATAACACGGGATCTGTTATTAAAGATACACTAGAACTTTAAAAATATAGGACTACTTCACAATGAACAAATTTACAACAGTAAGTTTACAAATGGGTAATGTAGTCAATGTCTTAAAATGAAAACTTAGATTCATTTCATCATCCACAGAATCTTGAACAATTAAGTTGACTGAATTAGTGGGTGGAAACAGTTTGTTCCTGTATAATCACTAGTCCAAATTTTTAAACATCTTCATTGAGATAAAATTCGTGTACCCTAAAACTCACTTACGTAACACATACAACTCATTTGTCTTCAGCATATGCACAAACCATCACCATCTTCTAAACTTAGTGTCTTAGTTACTTTTTATTCGTCGCTGAGACAAAATACCTGATGCCCAAAGTTGGGAAAGGAAAGGTTAATTTCTTACAGTTTTTGAAGGTTTCAGTGTATACTCAGTTGGCTCCAAGGCAGGGTGGCATGACGGGGCCGCAGTTCATGATGGCTGCAAACAGCAAGCGGAAACCAGCAAGAGAGAGACACACCTTCTTCCTGCCATTACATCACATCCTGGCTCCACCCCCTAGGAGGGTGTAGCACAGACACCACCAATCCAAGCACTAGACAATGAACCAATCACAAATGCACAATGCAAATACATGAGGCCTGGGGGCCACTGACTGGCGCCCAAAGACTCATGTACAACCTTTATACAAAAGACATTTAGTCCATCTCCAAGAGTTGCCAAAGTCTTAACATTTTCAGCATTGCTGAGAAGTCCAAGTCCCAAGTCTCCTCCACTATCTATGGCAAACTCTTAACTGTAACCCTCTGTACAAATGAAACAAGGTTAAACATTTCTGAACTACAAAGGCACAAGATAAACATTACCATTCCAAAAGTTAAAAACAGGAGAATATAAAGCATTGGAAACAAGGCAAGTCCAACCTCCAACAGGGCAAACATTAAGTCCTAGAGTCCCATGCTCAGCATTTGAAGCAATCTGGTTGCAAGCTCCAAAAGGCTTGGGTGATTCCACCCCGAGGGCACTTCGAGGGATTTCAGCTCCTGCAGCTTTTCTCTTAAACCTTCTCTGCTCAGTTTTTGCAGCTTTCCTTGGATGATCCACGTTCTTGGGTTTTCCAAACTTCTGGGGTCTCCAATGCACCTTTGGCTTCACACTTACATCTTTATATATTGCCCTCTCAGGGGCACACTGCTTGGCCTCCCAGGCCCTTTGCAATCGAGGTGGAAGCTGTCTTACCCTCAGAATTTGTGCATTTTCCTTGCACCTAAAATCAGCACCATGTGGATGCCGCCAAGGCTTGCTGCCAGCTGGAGCACTAGCCAGGCTTTTCTCTCTCTTGGCTGTAGGGGTCCATTGCCTAGATTGCTGGGTTCTGTGAACCCGATTGTGAAGAAAAGCTTTTCTATGTTGCCGCCATTCTGGAGCCTCATGTGGCTGCTGCCATTCTGGGACCTCATGTGGCCTCCTGTGCCCTTCTGGAGCATGGTACTCTGAAGCTTTCTCATCTGAAAAAATTCTTTCACTTCTGCAGTTTTGGGGCTGCATAGGGTGGAGACCTGCTGCTTCCTGGGATGCCTGGTGGCCATCTTTGTTATCTCTCTGTTTCTTCTCAGCAATCAAAGTCTCAGCACTATCTTTACAATCCACAGCTTTACTGCAGTTTTCCTTCTGGCCAAACTCACAGTGTTTTAAATTATCCTGCTGGGCTCTTTGCTCTTGATTTGCAACATAGATCTGGCTAAAAGCACCCAACAATAGCCATGCCACAGCCTCAACATTTGACTGCCTTGAAATTTCCTTTGCCTGATTAATCAGTCCATTATCCTTAATCTCAGTCTCAGGCAAAGTCCCTGGGCATGAGGAAAATGCAGAAAAACTTCCTCCCAAGCCACAACACACATCATAGGGAGTCCAACAACCAATGCAGTCCTTCTTCAGAAACCTCCCAAGCCTGGTCTTTACCATCAGGCTTTCTAACCTTCTGGTCTCCTGAGCTCTGACCAGAATCTCCTCTACAGAACAATCTAAGTTGCTCCAGCTCTGTGCATCCAGGAAACATGTCTGAACCTTTCCAAACTCTGCCCACAAACCATTTCCAAAGCCTCTCGAAAAACATGGTCAGGTATAATCACAGCAATGACCCCACTCCTCCATACCAAATTGTGTCTTAGTTACTTTTTATGCGTCGCTGAGACAAAATACCTGATGCCCAAAGTTGGGAAAGGAAAGGTTTATTTCTTACAGTTTTTGGAGATTTCAGTCCATACTCAGTTGGCTCCAAGGCAGGGTGGCATGGCAGGGCCGCAGTTCATGGCGGCTGCAAATAGCAAGCAGAAACCGGCAAGAGAGAGACACACCTTCTTCCTGCCATTACATCACATCCTGGCTCCACCCCCTAGGAGGGTGTAGCACTGACACCACCAATCCAAGCACTAGACAATGAACCAATCACAAATGCACAATGCAAATACATAAGGCCTGGGGGCCACTGACATAAGCCATTACACTTAGCAAAATTTCTTCACTCCAAAAATAAATCTGTAGTATCATATTGACAATCATTTCTCAGTTTCTTGTCAGAGACAACTAATAATCTATATTTTATCTTTATAGATTGGCCTGGTCAGCACATTTCATCTAAATGGTATCATGTAACATATGTGGCCTTTTGTGTTGGCTTTTTTCACTTAGCATATTTTCAAGGACCAGATATATTATAACACATATAATACTGGTACTTCATTCCCTTTTGCCATGTAAGACTCCATTATATGCACATAATGTGTTTTATTTATCCATTCATCTATTAACGGTCATTTGAGTTTTCTCTACTCTATAGTTATTATAATTAATGCTGCTGCAAGCACTCATGTACATGTTTTCATATTGAGCTATATTTTCATTTTTAGGATTACATGTCTAAGCAGTAGTATCACTGAGTCCCTTAATAATTGTTTAACATTTTTCGGAACTGTCAAACTGTTTTCCAAAACAGGTGCACTTTTAAATGTCCACCACCTATGTACAAGGGGCTATGAAAAAATATAGCAAACATTTAATCTTTTAAAAATGATTACAGTAAAAGACACATTGCCATTAATCCACCCTCACTTCAAAAACATTTATTCTATCATTCTTTCCACTTTCTGAAGCAGTGCTGCAAGTCCTCTTTTGTAAGTATCTTTATGAGATATGATAAAAATACATTGAATGCAGCTGCCAAATGTCATCCAACAGAAGGCAGGTTTGTAAAAACATGACAGTGTGTCCTTATCCATCTTATTGACCAGATCTGCCAATGTGGGACTTCTGGCTCTTCTTCAAAGTTAAAATGACCATGAAAGGTAAATGTTTTAAATCAATTCAGGGCATCAAGGCAGCCACAACAATGCAACTAAATACACTCTTGTTCTGTGGGTTTCACTTTGACCATATCCTCTTCTGACACTTTAATGTGTCTCAGATTATAGTCATATTAGTGGGTGTAATGTAGTAACTCATTGTGATTTTCATTTGCAATTTCTGACAAGCTGATTATACCCAGTACCTTTTCATGTGCTAGTTAGTCATTTATTTGTATTTTCTCTTTGTTCATCTTAAAATTGGACTGTCACAGGCTCAGAATACTTTTTAGCAATCCTTGAAAAACTTGAAAAATTAAAAAATGTAATGAAAGATATAACAAAGAGTTGCATGGCACAAAAAAAGGAAAAAAAGGAGAAAGGGGACAAAAAAGAGGGGGAAGATGTTAGATTTTTATGAAATTAGAATGACTGTGCAACCCAAAATGAACATAAACCATATGGAAACCATAAGGGGATTTAATGAGGATGTGAAATATCCTAAGTAGAGAGAAAGTAGTGAACTATAGGAGTACACTTCCGGACTAGGTCAGCTTGGAGCAATGCTAATTGGTCAAAGTTTGAGTTATATTCACACCTGCAGTGATGCTAGCTTTGCCTGAGAACAAAACCCTTTGCTACGGAGTCCCTATGTTGTTGCTGATTGCTGGAGGTTCTTTTGGTCTCCTGGAGTTCTCACAAATTTGATATGATGCTGTGAAGATTAAAATTGATCTTAAATTGTAAAAAGTCTAAAAATGAGTAAAATATCTTTAGACTCAGAATGTGAGAAATTAAAGGACCCTACTTTTGAAGACTGGAAGAATATTTGAGGCCCAAGAACTTGGAAAGATCCTGACCCCCTTCAAGGATGAAATCCAGAAATCCTTAAGACTAAGACAACCTGACTATGCTCATTCTTTTTTTTTTTTTTAATGTTAATCAACAGGTCATATTGGTCTGAGGCATAGCATGAAATTCTAAGTCTGTGGAAAACTGGTTATGAGTAATTTGGTAGATGATAAATTTGATTTTAAAAAGTATATAGTTCTTTATATTTCCTAGCCAATCTACTTACAAATGAAAGTAATAGTATTGACAACATAAAAAAATTGTTCAACAAAAATGTGAATATTGTTATCAAAGTATATCATGTTTCATTTCCATTAGTGCAACATTTTGCTACTTCATTCTGATTTCTAATGAAAATAGTAAGCTTGCATTCAGATTGCCAGTAAAATTGAGCAATGATTTTATGCTAAATTTATGTAGGAAAGTAATCTTGTTCACCATCTAATCTTGGTGTTATTCGTAATAAATCATTGTGTGCTCATCAGTCTCTAAAGCATCAGCTCATGCGTGTGTTGACACCATATTTAAACATGTCATCAATGTTAATAAATATTGATGAATATTTAAATAATATTCTCTGTTAAACAAAAAAATGTTAAATTATATAATTCCCTGTTAAACCAAAAATAATGAAACAATACCTGATTGTAAGCAGATACAGAAATTGTTAAGATACTTCAGAGATGATTGCTATTTGGAAAAAGCTTATTTAAAGTATGCTTTATACCTTATCATGACTTGCATACAAATTTATTCTAGCTTTTTGTTCATTTGGTTGGTTTTGGTTTTTAATTTTAGGTTTGCCATAACCTGATCCCTAGTAAAAGAAAGTTAAAAAAAGTCCTAAGTAAAACTGAATGTACCAGTATGGAAATCATACTAGTATCACTGATGGTAATGATATAATAACATGATGAAGTAAGACTAACCCTGTAATGCAAAGATGAATTTGGCCTTGAGAAAGTAATGTATGATTTCCAGGAAAATAATCTTTTTGGAAAATTAAAAAGTTTTTTTTGAGCCCTGGCTCGGGCCAGCAGCAGCTGCCCCAGGAGGAGAACCCCAGGGGGCGCTGCCCCAGCGTCTCCCAAGATCTATGCCATGTTTGAACTTAGGGCGCTGGGAAACCAAGCAACCCGCCCACCTCCCTGGTAAGCAGCTGTGAGCCTACCAGCACATGGACTGAGAATCAAACATCCTATTCCTCTCCCTCTCCCCCTCCCTGTTAGCAAATGGGAGCCAGAGGTCGGAACATCTCTTGGGAGGTTGACCATATGCAATATAGCAGATAAGGGGGATTTCCTTCTACTATCTCTTTGAAGGCAAATATTGTTATCATTGTTTTGGTTCTGATTAATTGTATTAATCTATTCAATATTCTGTTTTGATAAGTTCTATAATGTTCTGCATTTGGTTTGATTTTGCTATACCTGATTGAAAGAACAAATATTATGAAGAGAACGAGATATACTGGGCACCTGTTACTGTTATCCCGGTAACCTGTTGTGATGTTCTGCACCAATTTCACTGCACTATCTCAATTGGCTTTGTTCTGTCTTGTTCTGTTCTATTTCACTACCTTCAAAATAATTAAAAAAAAATTTAATTTTTTTAAAGATACATTTCAATATATTGTCTCCTAGAGAATTTTAACAATATTCAAGATTTACTCATGATTATAAAACCTAATGAGCAAGTGGGAAGGGGAAAAAGAGGGAGCAGGGAGGGATGGAAGTAGAAAGGGATAATAAATAATTAAGGTGTATTATATACATATACAACTCCCCATGATAAATTACTGCAAACAAGTACTAATTAAAATTTTAAAAATAAAAACTAAGGAATGAGAAAAAGGAACTAAGGGACAAAAGAGAACTCCTTGAGCCTAATAAGAGTGTCATTAAAACACACACTAAATGACACTTTAAGCTTCTATAGACACTCATGCTCCATCATTATTCACCATTTTTCTGTCTTACAGCAATGCTAATAAAAGGTATAACTAGAAAGCTGTCATTATTTATGACTAGTATTACCATCAGAAAAAGAGAGAATCCAGAGTCAAATCAAATCTACTAAGAAAGTAAAAGTATTAGAAGTGTTAAGATTTTTCAGAATAGGCCATTCAAAAACAGTAACCAAATATTTTGAAAGCTACATGGAAATAAGTCTAACGATGTGAAAGACCTTTATAGAAATCACTTTGATAAAGAACACAAAAGAAGAGCTAAGCAAGTAGAAAACCAAATTACAGTGAGGAATTAAAAGACTCTGTCTCCTGGCTTCATCTTCAGATATTCAGTATTATCAATCAAAATCTCAGCAAGTGTATACTGAACTTCATCAACTGATTCTGAATTTCCTATAGAAAACAAAAAGGCCCTAATGCCCAGGCATTTTTTTAAGAAAGGTATAACATTCCCAAAAGGGTCAGGTATCTTATTGTAAAACTACTTAATATGAATTAAACAGATAAGTAAGATAGATAAATGACCTAAAAGAATTGACAGAACATCTAGAAATTGGCTTACATGTAGAACTGCAACATATGACAGAAGTGGTATTATTATTGCAACAACTTGACTGATGAAAACCATCAAGAATAATGTCAATTCCCTATTTGAATGGAAAAGACAAAATCAGAGCCCTGCCTCAGATTAAACTAAATGTGAAAAGCTCACTTGTAAAACTGTTTCAAGAGTACTTTGTAACATGCTTTCTTATCACCAGGCTGGGAAATACAGTGTGATAGGTTCCTACCTTACAGTTTTAAATCTACATGAATGACATGAAATGTACCATCATCATCAACAATAGGAACAACAACAGCAAAGGAAATACATGCAGAATCTTCTGAAAATGTTTCCCAAAACAAACTTATCCTAAGTTTGTTTTTTAAAAATACCGTACTGTTTCACAGCATCACAATTGCAAAAAATAATTCTTATTACAGTATGTATTGCCAAAGATGTATGTAAACAAAAACTATTAATATAGGTGAGAACAATTTGAATCTATTGAGGAAAGTGAAAAGTGTTCCCACTGTAGGATACAAATGGCAAATTTTTAGGGATGAGTGCCCAAACTGCTGCCCAAACCCCACATATTTATAGCAACAGTGCAATTAAACCTGATGCAATTAAATTAATACTGATGTTTTAGTTTAGAAAAATCAAATCATACATTAACATCTTTTGTCTTACAAACAACATGACTGCCATAGGTTCGCCATCACTGCTGTAGGATAGCAATTCCATGATGAAGTAAGTGTGTACTCAAGGGAAGGGCTCACATAAATGTACTGTACTAGTACCCACAGAACCTACACAAAATTCTTTATATACTTAGTTTCAAAATAAATGTCAGCAACTTAAAGAAGGCAAGAAGATTATAAATATCACCTCTTGATAAAAATGTAATAAAACAAATTATTAAGAAATTTAAAAGCCCTCTCCAAGAAATGAAAAAACTTTTAAGCAACTTCTGATTGAAAGAATACAAACCACAATTTCTAAAATAAAATGGTAATTAGATACATTCACAGGAGTAGTCACAGAGAAACTAACAACCCTAAGCACACTTGACTATCTTTCATCTGAAATTCCTGAGACTAGAAATGTCTCAATGGCTCAGGTTTCAGGCCTGTTTTAGATTTTGAAATATTTGCATATACACAATAAAACTCTTAGAGGATGAAACCCAGGTTTCAGCACACCATTCATTTTTTTTAAATAAATATAGTCTAACGATGATTCTAAATACTTTCAGTATATCTGCATTTTTAATGTGACCTGCCACCTTTATTAATGGCATTTCATCAGCACTCAAAGATTTTTAAATTCAAGAGCATTTCAGATATCAGATTTCTACATTAGATATGCTCAAACTGTATGAATAAACCAAATTCCAGGTTTATTAACATCAAAAAATGGCATAGAAGGAAATTATTGATAGAAAGCAAGAAGAAAGAAACAAGGATAAGAGAAAAAGTGAATTGAAACAACTAAGATGATAAATTTCTTTGGAAAGGACATTTACCAAAGTTGATTCCATTAGAGATAGAAATATATTTCTATCTCTTCAATACTACTTCACAATACAAATCTCTAGGCCCAAGGAACCTGACAAACCCAAAATTGGACCATTCCAATGTTCAATTATTTGTCCCTGAACATGCAAAATAATAGAAAGCTGAAGCAAATATATTGCATTAATAATTTAACCTGATCGAATTAAAGGAAATTACAGAATGACATCACATACATGTTAATGTATATTATAATTAGTAAAATATGTAATCACACTTAAAAATAGCATCACCAAGTGGCATTCAATCCAAGAAAGCAAGTTTGGCTTGATATTAACCCATTACCATGTTATATACCACACTAATAAATCTGATTAAAAAGTTATATGATTCACGACATAGAAGTTTCAAATGTCTGAGAAAAGTTTACACTCCTCATGACACAATCCAGAAAGTAAGAATTGGTGTATTTTTCCTTACTGTCACATGCGCACACACACCCACACACTGTTACACTAGTATCTCACTTAATGGGGAAAAAAGTCTTGAGACAATCTGATCACAGAGGCCAGGATGGCTACCACCTCCATTGCTATCTAACATTTTATTTATATGAGAGTCAAGAATTTATATGAGATAAACAAAGATATGAGAATTAGAAGAATGAATGGCATGGTACTATGCCAGAAAATAATAGATATCAATAATAAAATAAACTCTCAGATTCAGTAACCTTCATAGACCCGGACAATAAAACTGTTGGAATTTATACTGGTATAAAAACTTCATTTATATGAGCAACAAAGAAGATAAAATACATAAGGAAAACCAAAACTAGAAATGCATGAAACCTACAAAACAAATATTAAAATTCTGCTACAAAAAATTAGATTTGAAGAAATGCAAGACATTCACCATTCTGTGACAGAATGACTCAACATTGTAAAGAGACTTTGCTTCATTCTTAATTATTTATAAAATTAACAGTGAAAATATCAACAAGGTCCTTTGGGAGTAAAGCCAATTAATATTGAAGCTCATATGAAAAACCTTTCAAGAACAGACAGAAATGCCATAAGAAAGAAAAGCTAGGAAAACAATCCTACTATAAATAAATACACTATAAAGCTTCTGAAATAAGAAGTGTGGTGCTGACACATGAGTAGGGAATCAGGGCAGAAACTGATTTGAAAGTACAGAACAGACCAAAAGCTTGTGTACATTCACACTCTGCAATAAACAGTGCCATCCAACTGATTGGCTGTATGAACATATACGCATTAAGTTCATGTTTCAAACCATGCACAATAGTAAACTCCAAATCATTTGGGAATCTAATTGTGAAAATGAGACTACACAAAAACAGAGGGAAGCACAGCCCAATTCCTTTCCAACCTGGGAAAAAGGAAGAGTTACCTAACTATGACTCAAATACCAGAAGCTATACAAGATCAATAAATTTGACTATCTAAAAATTTTTAAAGCCTTGTTATACTAGTTTCTATTGTTGCTGCCACCAATTATTGCAAACAGCAGTAGAACAGGGTCAGACAGGTCTCATGGTCTAAAATTAACATGTAAAGAAAGCTGCAGGACTCCAAAGGCTCAAAAAAAAAAAAAGCTGTTTCCTTGCCTTTCCTGGCTTCTTGCTACTGCTAACATTCCTTAGCTCAAGGCCCCTTCCTTCACTTCAAAGCCAGGGACTTCGTATCTCTCAGTGGTCTCTGCTTTTATTGTCATACCTCTCTTGATTCATACCCAAGAATGTATTTTAGCTTTTAAGGATCCTTGTGATTGCACTTGCCCTGCCTGAATCCAGGATTCTCTCTCCTTCTCAGAATAGTTTAATCACAACTGTTAAATCTCTTTTGCCTTGTAAGGCAAATCTTTAAAGGCCAGGGGATTTCTGCAAGTACATCTTTGTGGACCATTGTTTGTCTATCACACATAGCAAACAAATCTTTTAAAAACTGGAAGACCATTAACAAGATGGAAGAAAATATCTGTAATATATCACAAATAATGAAACTAATATTACTAAATACATAAAAAGTCAAATTGAGGAACTGCAAAAATCAATAAAAAAAACTGCTATAGATAATTCACAAAATGACAGCAAACAGGTGTTTAAACATAAGACAATAGTTCAGGCTGATGACTAAAGAAATGCAAATTAACATGCATCAAGCTATTTAGATGCTGGATAACTCGTCTCTTGCTGAGAGCATTGGGAAACGTGCTTTCACACATTGCTGAGGGAAATATAAACAGATAAAACTTTTTGGAAGATAAATTGACATCATCCAACAGAACTCCATTTATACTTACTTTTTGGATGCTAATTCTCCTTTTGTACTCGGCCTTGAAAGTATACCTTGAACAGTACAAAAATACACAGGTACATCACTGTTCACTGTACTCTTAATTATAGATCATTGCTTAAAATGTCTCTTAACTTATCCTAGCTGTTCATCTATTCTTTTTTTAATCCTAACTTTATAGCTTGCCTTACCTGTTGGTCTCAAATCACAAATTAGTAAACTTCTCAATCCTTCTTTGGGCAGCTGCTATATGGTTCTTTATATAGACCAACTGATAAATGTTTGCTGAATTGATAATTATTACATCTACCCAGTTGTTCTGTAAAATGAAATTTCATTCTGGGAAAAAAAAAAACTTTCTTATATAACTGATGCCATATGCTTATTAATTTTGGTTATACCCCAGAATATTATCCAGTATACTTTTTTCCTGGCTTTTGCTAGGTTTTTGTTTTTTCATAGCTAGTCTTAAGTAAGAATATTTGATTTTGTCAATAATTAAACCTCTGGGCCAGGGATGTAGCTCAGCGACACAGCACTTGTCTAGCAAGCACAAGGTCCTGCGTTTGATTTCTGATACCAAAAAATAATTAATAATTAAATCTCTGTGTCTATGGCTCATGGCCAGCTGAGTTCTACACAGTGACTTAGAATAAAACTTTACTGGACTTCCCATATTTTTCTGCTCCAACTGGGGAACCACTGTGCAATGATAGCATTATTGTTATTAATGAGATTAATAAATTGAATGAGATTGAATAAATTGAATAACCAGTAGTGTCTGGTTATTCTCCTAATGCTCAGTAACAAAATAAATAAATACACACCCATTTAATAGCAGTCATTCCATTTTTGACATATAAAGACTCCATTACTCAGATGACATTTCTTAAGCAATTAAGTACTATGCCAGATTCTTAGATACATGTAGAGTCCCTAAGCCAAACAAGGATCATTACCTCAATATTTAATGAAGTGTCTTCTGGATATTTGATTTTATCATTTGTGTTCATATCTTTAGACTTTCTTTTGAAATTGTATTATATGTATATATCCTACATTTATTTATATATATGTATATACATGCATATATACATATATTTTCTATTTTATCAGTAAAGCAATAACCTGACTGCAAAGAAAGAAAAACTTTTCCCTGTTGTACACATATTTTTTTAAGTTTGCTCAAACCCATAAGATTAGCACTCATAAGCCTCAAATGGCTACCGTAAGAGGAGGAATGGAATAAATTTAAACTAAATTCACATTTAGAAACTTTATTATTCACATGTCTACCTTATCATGAGGAGAGCTTATGGAGTTTTCCAACAACCTATAGAATACTGTCTTATGGATATAAAGATGAACATATTTTGTGGAAGACCTTAATGAAATAGTGACAAGACTCTCGCAAAGTTTTGAAGGAAATTTATAAGAATGCTATTACTGCCATAATTTTTACTCAGTGACTTACAGTTTTGCATTTTAAATGTTAACAATGAATTGCAGAAAGAATATGATTAATGAAAGGAATCTTGAAATGACTTCATACTGCTATCTCCACCTGCTTTATAAATGGTAAAACTGTGCTTACATAATTTTCAGAGCCACATAAGGATACATGGAGCTGAATATTTCTGGGAGATTTTCTCATCTAGTTTTCAGCACTCAAGCTATTGGATGGGAGCAGAAGTGCAATAGTATCAAGGGCTTAGAGAAAAACAGGAAATCAAATCTGTGATGATCCTGCTTCACTAGTTCAAGAGTTGATGTGTTACGTGTCACAAAACACCCAAGAAAGATTTTTTTTAAAAACTGAATTTACATCAGAAATTGGCACTTGCAAACCAAACCTTGAAAATTAAGTTTGTTAAATACATAGTTATACCCACTCCTTTATAAATCGTC
Organism: Dolichotis patagonum; assembly: GCA_004027295.1. Lineage (NCBI taxonomy): Eukaryota > Metazoa > Chordata > Mammalia > Rodentia > Caviidae > Dolichotis > Dolichotis patagonum. The sequence goes on from PVJX010008106.1 coordinate 61,969, forward strand.
CATGGCTGCTTTTGTACTGTCATTACCAAGTTTAGTAGCAATGGCAATGACCATAGGTGGTCTGCTTATAAAGCCAAGAATATTTGTAAAATGATCCTTAACAGACAAGGCTTGCTGAATCCTCACTCTAATAAATACTTCCCTCTTCTAAGCAATTATATAAAAACACTACTTCAGGTCAAGCATCCCAAAACAGACATCTACAGCGTCACCAAATATACATTTTGAAGTTCATTTTGTGACATCTTGTCATGAGTAGAAAATTACACACCTCAAGGAATGAGATTCACTCGAAACACAGGTGTGTTGAAAATACTGTATAAGGTTACTTCCAGGAGCACGATACATATAAAACACACATGCATTCAATACTTAGACTCATTCAATCTGCAATATCTTATTTTATGCATGAAAATATCCCCGAATCTAAGGAAATGTGATATCTGCATCACTTGTGGTCCAAGCTGTTTTGGATGAAGGATACTCAACCTGCAATTATTACAATTTTGATTTACTCTGATACAAATACAGTAATTAAATGGATGCTGTGAATGCTAACAAGTCTTCAAGTTTTGCATATAAGTTTTTCTGCAGCACACACACTCCTGCTGACGGTAGAAGATATTCCATTTTTAATAGCAAGAAGAAGAGTAATTTTAGCTAATTAACTTTTAAATTTAAACCTAAATTAACTTTTTATAGCCAGCAATAACTACCACAAGTTTTTTCAAAATAATTAAAATACAGCACTCCTAATAAATGAATATCCACCACAGCTCTCTTTATAATATCGTTGCAGTTGCTTAGTTTCAAACTGTCCTTTATCCATGTAATATTACTGTATATTTCCCCAAAGTGTAAACAAGATTTTAAAATCTGTTTTACAAACTGTGAATATGACAATAATAAAATTTCTCAAATATAAAATTTAAAACAAAGCAAATATTTGGGTAAAAATGCTAAGAAGAATAAGACCCAGAATTTTCTATAAAAGGAAGCTCTCAAGGGTATTCTGGAGAGATACTGGAAATAAGTTAAAGCATAAACTAAAAGTGAAACTGGTATTTACAAGATTAAACATGTTTAGTGCCACAACATGTTTAACTTTTAAGAAATACATTCTTGGTGCATAGAGAATCTGTTCTGCTTCATTTTGTATTAGCCTATTATGGAGGCAAGATAGGCTAATACTGAAGTGATCAATAACCCTCAGAGCTCACTGATTTGAAAGAAAAGCTGCTTTCTTTCTCACACTACACGTTCTCAGGAGACTCTTATAGTACTCTTTCTATGACCCTTGCTTTACAGATACCAACATCTTGAGAATGCTGCTTATCATGCCAGACAGAAAAGGAAACAGAGGTTGAACATCTACAACAAAATGCTTCAACTTGGAGCATCTCTTCGTAACTCATTGGCTAGAATAAGCCACTTAACCTCTCCTATCCACAAAAGATCAGGAACTGCAATCCTATTGTGTGCCTTCCATGTAAGGAAGAAAGCTGGAAATGTTCGTTAACAACTTACTCAATATTCAGGGTAGTGATTACAGACACAGATTTTGTTCATCTGTTGAACAGCAATATTGCCTTCTTTATGAGGAAACAATGGCTAATATTTGAGAAGTATTTAGATGAGTACTTGATATAACAGTGTTGCTATTATTTCATTCCAACCTTTGTACCTGAGCCAAAAACAAAGATGAGGACAAAGACAGGAGACAGATTTAGAAGCGACAACCTGGACCCAGCAGTGATGCCTTTGAGGAGTAGTTTTGAAAAGCCCCATGACCAAATGAAAGAACGAAGGTATTAGGTTTTCATTCTAAGTAACAGTGATTTAAGAGCAGGGAACAAGACATTAGTTTTATTCTATGAGAAGCGGGAAGACCAGAGGGATAAAGATACTTAAAGTGAAAACAGGTTTTATGACAGAAGGCCAGAGGATCAATTTAGGGTGCGACCTTATAACATGCACATGGTGAGTAAAAGGTGTGGGGTAAGATTAGAATATATTTGAGAAATACAGTATACTAATAAGTCTCTTCTAATCTGTGGCTAAGAAGTCTTACACAGACCAAGTTCAAGTAGTTCAAGTAGAAGATTCCCACTAGGAAGTACTAAAGGTACAAGTAAAGAATGGGGGATGGAGAGAAAGTCATCTGAGAATCAGAGTCCTGGAATGCATCAGAGAGCCCCTCTCCCTTGTAGAAACACAGCCAGTGGTGGAAGAGGCACACCAGTTCATTCCTATCAAAATTCCTCTTTCCTTGGCAATGGCACTGCTGTGCTTGCTCTGAACCCATGACCATTCATGATCATCTGTATGCATGCAAGTGATTCTGGATTGTGTCACCCAAGATAAATCAGCAGTTGCCCTCTTCCAGGAGCTTTTTGTTTAATGAGAGAGACATAAGGTATTCATCCAGATAGAACATTATGAAGCTCTGTTCTTCACACGCACGATGTTAAGAAAAGGAATGACAAGGAGGATGTAATGAATAATGAAATATCACATGGAGCCATGAAAATGGGTAAGACTGACCAGTTACAGTTAAGTAGAGGAGAAATAAGGTTTTTTAAAATAAAGCTCGTCCTTTTCTACATGTGAGTAATAGTTCAGCAGCACGCATTAGCATGTCACATGCCATGATTTGTCTTTATTTATAAAACTCCTTCTTACTCTCCCAAAATACTCATTTCCATTTTTATATGATGATTTGATTTTCATTTTATTTCTGTAGCCTTCAAACGTAAGCTCTATAGTTCACATTTTTTGGTCACAAATTCAAAGATCAGAGAATGGAAAATAAATTTCTGCCTAAATTTTTGCTTTCAAGATCAAGTTTCTAGTGACCAAATAACTTACCCATAGTTACAAAATAGAATTGGTACTTGTGTCCAAATAGTGAATGCATACATTGCTTTAAAAGATGAGAGACTCAAGGAAACTGTGGCTTTTCTATGAGTGCTCTGTTTCTAAACAAAGATTATAAATAATATAAATAAGGTAAACATGTCATTATTTGCTAAATCCTAAAAGTCTAACTGAGAGGTCACCACTTGTAGCTTATGCATTTTTTAGGACAATTCAGTACAAATTACATTTATGGAACTAACTGTCCAGCCAGAAGTAGGAGAAGTTATGACTAGAAATAGATTTTAAGTGGCTCGTGTAAACTAATGACAGCCCAATCACATAGCTGATGAATAAAAATAGCACGCATGGGTCATGTTATGAATGTTTGAAGTTGACAGCAAAAGGACCCTTGCTTTGCTGACTCTGCCAAAGACAGAGATGGCACATAGCCATGACACTCCCTAGCAATTCTTGTTTCCATTTTTAAAAACATCCAAACACAAAATTTTAGGATTACATAGAAATTGCAGGGCTATTGGGTGGTGAATAGAGGAATAAACCAGTCTTTGACTATATATTAACCCAGGCAACTCATTCTCATACAGAAACAAAAGAGACATTTCCACCTTCTGACTTTACAAAAAGACCCAAGTCTATGAAATCCCATGAGAAAGTTTTCATAAGAATTTATCCACAGTTTCTTCTTGGGTTTGCTCTGATGAAAAGCAGGAAGCCTTCTAGACAGTGCGAACCTATGAACTTTCCGTGATTTGTCCAGCAACATACACAAACACTGGTACAGCAATGCCAAAATTTCTACTACTGTATTGTAGATGTCTTTGTATGATTTCTGTATCTGTAACATGCCCATTCCTACCATACTGTGGAGTGTGAACCCAACTGTATGTCCCTTAGGAAAAAGACTATCTCTTTAGCCAAGAACTATTAGAAGATTTCTAACCTCTCATATATCCGATTAAAAAATGATCTTCACAAGCCAACCTAACTGACTTCTCTCAGAATGTTTTCTTATGACAAATGAACAAACTTTTGCCTTTTACCCCGTCTCAACTGATTTTTTCTCTTTGAAATACTGGAATGTTCACGTATTATAGTGGTCCTAGCTAATTAACGTACTCCAATGTCAAGCAACTGTTTAATTGAAGAAAACCTACACTGTATCTACTGCAATATTTTTACTAATGTGATGGACAAATGCAAACTTTACATGATCATTTTTCACATATTATGCAACACTGGAAGTTATTTTCAAATTTGAACTTTACAATTATGAAAAGGATGATAAAGGTTCTGCTTTGAAACTGCCTAGAAATGGGACTTCTGAGTATAATAATCATTTAGCATTGAGACAAAAAAAATCAAATTTCTTGCTAATGCATTAAGTAAAAAGGAGGCTGGGGTGGGGGAAACACAAAGTAGAATTTGACTTCTGAAATAAAGAATCTGAAACTCAACACTTTTTGAACATTTATCTTGTGTAAATTACACACACCACTTTCATAATATGGCAGACACTGGAATCATCTAAACATTAACTGTGTCACATATTTACAATGCCAAATCTTAACCTTTGTCTTTAGCAGAATAACCAGTAGCTCCATTCATTATAGCTATTTCTAGGCAAATATTTTTTCTAATAAGCTTTGTTGCTTTTTTCTAGTATAATTTTCCTCAATATTTCTTAACTTTGAAAATATACATGTTTAATTAGTAATTGTTCATTTCAGTGATGATCTGAAACTTACTTCCTTTTTCTGGCCAGTTCTATCAAGGTCAGGAAGTATCTTGTAATTATTAATCCTACTTCATTATGCCTGTGTGAACTCTTAGAAATAAATAAGGCTTTGGACTTAGAATAAATGAAGATCTGAAACAGAATAAGTCAATTTAAAAAAGGGATTAGGGTGGGGAAGTAAAGGATTGGTGAAAAAAAATGGATTTTCTAAATTTAAAACACTCTGCTCTTTCTTGAAATACTGATTTATATTATTTGAGTTCACAAGGGAGTAATTTAATATGCATGATGCAATGCTGAAATTTTAGGAATTTTGCTTAAAGGTTATTAACAGTTAGTACCACTAGGGGAAAAAATCATAAAGTTAGAATAATAGCCCTCTCTCAAAGAATGACTAAAATTGAACTTGTAATCTTGCCATAATAAAATATATTGTGTTTATATTAGAGCACCACTTATTAAGAGGAGAAGTGAAGGGTTGGAACCTATCTTGATGGTAGAGCCCTTGCCTAGTTTAAATTGGGGTTCCCTCCAGTTAAGCTCCAGTCCTGCAAAAAGAAAATGCAAATCAACAAATTTAGACTATTCCAACAGGTGGACACAAATAAGTGGAGTCTGAAAAAATAAGTTGCATGAGGAAAAGTAGAAAGAACCTATTCTGTTCACTTTTGAAAAGTGAAAGTGAGGAAACACATGAAACTGTGTTAGAATAAATCCCTTACCTGGTAGAGAGAATCTAAAG
>PVJX010008107.1:0-67327 GCA_004027295.1 Dolichotis patagonum
GTGGCAATCCTTAAGATTGTCTTATCATCCATTTTGAGGGGAAACTGATATACAGAGAAGTTTACTAATTCAGTCAATTACATGGTGGATTACTCAAGTCTAAGTTTTCCTTGCTCCAAATTAATTTTTATGGGCCTAATCTATTAGTGATGTGAAAAAAACCTAACTTTTGTATTTTTATTGTAATTGTTTCCTAAATTCAGGAGATTCCAATAAAAATTCTTATTAAAAATTTAAAACTTAAAAATGGTCATTCTTAACTATTGAAACACTTTAGATTTTAATTAGGATTGCTCTTTCAAATGACATTTTCAACAGGACTATTAATCAGTTTTACATGCAGTTCGTTCCTCTGATCATCACTGTCATATTTGTAAGCTGACTAGTAGAGCTTTCCTTTTCCTCCCAAGTGACAGATTTCCTTTTTTGGGCACTGAATGAACTCCAGAAATTCTTATTGCTGTTTGTTTCCTCTTTTGTTTTTTCTTTAACATTTCAAGAATTTTTGTTGTTCTTTAAAAATATTCAGTAAATGTTCCTTGGGCATATACAATGGGTAGATGTGGTGGCTACAGTGCTTGGATGAATAAGATGCCCAGAATGTAGACCCAGCCCTCTTAGTTCAGTAGTGAACAAAACTCAGGGAAACAAGTTGTCCTTAAATGGAGTGTTTGAAGGCTGTTTAAGGTCTGACATGAATACCTAGGCACAGACTGTGCAGCTCTGCCTGAGGAAGTGGTGTGTACATGGACATTTTCCCCACCCCCAAGCCAGCCAGAAGAGAAGGCACAGCCAAGGGGTGATGTGTGCGGAGCTGATGGAGAGGAAGCACGGACAGCTGGGTGGGAATCTTGGAAAGGTCATCAGAATCTCAAGGTACCAATAAAATATTTCATGACTGTGAGTATTGCTCCCCAGCTTATGGCTAAGGAAAGGAGGCTCCAAGTATTAAGTAACTTACACAATGTGACACACTTGAGAACCAGTGCCTGACATGGATGGAAGTACGTTTAACTCAAGCTTAAATTCATACTAGGTGATTTGATAGACAGTGATGTTATTATACATTTTGTTCTTAATTATCTTCAGCAAAAGCAAAATCTCAAGTACACAACAGCCACAGAAATAGAAAAATGTCTATGCAAGTATTTCCCGCAGTCTATGGCAGTCAGACACTTGTGAAATTCTCCCGTTTGAGACACATCGTGGTGCACCTGCCACTTCCCTTAATGGTGTTATCACCTGGTGGTGCACTCACATCCTAGGGTAGGGAGGGCATCTTCAGATAAGCCAATGCAAGCACATGGCTGAATTCTTGATGCTAGCCAATTTTTTCTGGAGTGAGATGGAATGTCAATGTTGTAGTTTGCAACTGTTGAATAACCAGTGATACTGAACATTTTTTCAGATATTTATTTGCTGTTTCTACTTCTTCACTTGAGAAGTATATTTATTTCAGATGCCCATTTTTTGGATTGGGTCTTTAAATTTGGGGGATCAGATCAGATTTATTTAGTCTAGCTATTAGTCCCTGTGTCTGAGGAAGAACTGAAAAAAAAAATTTCCCACTCTGTGGGTTGTCTGTTCACTCTGTTGGTGGTTTCTCTTGTTGTGCAAAGGCTTTTTAATAAGATTAGACCACAGTTGTTGATTCTTTGTGATATTTCCTGTGCAATCAGGAAAACTTTGTTCATAAACATTTTGCCTACACCTATGTCTTCTAGAGTTGTACCTATTCTATCTTCTAGTAGACTTAGTATTTCTGATTTAATATTTAGATTTTTTATTTATTTCAATGTTAACTAAGTTTATGGTGAGCCATATGGGTCTAGTTAAAATCTTCAGCATGTGGAAAGTCAATTTTTCTAGCACCATTTATTAAAGAGGCTATCTTTCTTTCAGTGAAGGCACTTGGCCCCCTTTGTCAAACATGAAGTGGTTGAGTATGTTTGGAGTTGTTTCTACATCTTCTAATCTGTTTCATTTTTCCTCAATAACAAATGCTGATAAGGATGTGAGCAAAAAGGAACCCTTCTGCACTGCTGATGAGAGTATGGACTGGTACCATCACTGTGGAAATCAGTGTGGAGATTCCCCAAAAAAGTAAAACTAGAGGTTCCATTTGTCCCAGCTACTACCCTTCTTGGTATTTTCCCAAAAGAATTAAAAGCATCATACCACAGTGAAACATGCACACCCATATTTATAGTGGCACAGTTTGTTATAGCTAAATCTTGGAAACAAACTAAATGCCCACAACTGATGAATGAATAAAGATTTTTTATATATACAACAGAGTACTATTCTGCATAAAGAAGGATAAACTTTAGACATTTTTAGGTAAATAGATGCACTTTGAGATCATATTTGTAAGTAAGATAAATTGGAGACACGTTTAAGTCTCATTGTCTTGTGTGAAAATCTGAAAGGGCAAATAAGGCCCAAAATATATAATAGATGATATGAAAAAGAAAGAAAAATATTCAAATGGGAAGGGACACTAGGGAAGGAGAGAGGGAAAAGAAGGAAGGGAAAAGAAAGAATAGAAGACACAAGTGAAAACAAAGATTTTGTCCATGAAGAGAGAGGCTGAAGAGAGGGGAGGAAAATGAGAAGAAGATTTGAGATGCATCATGTACAGGTATAAATCCCCCATGATGAACGTGGTCATCACGTATATCTAAAATGTACCAGTAAAATTAATTTATAAAGCATACTGGAATTGTGACTTCCACATTTACAGTTTTCATTTTGCATAATTAAATACAAATAAACAGAAGCATTTAATGTTGAGCCAACCCCTGTTCTATTTCCAGTCTTGTTTAAATACTCTCAGTGAAGGATGAAACCCTAATGATGCCCTCCTGGGTTCTGCCTTCTTAGGCTTCTGGTGTTCAGTGTGTCTTTTAAGCAGCCAGGATTTTGGCTGCTCTGGATTTAGAAGCTCCACACTAAGGGAATGGATCCAAGTTTGTTACTCTAGGCTTGCGCTGGTTAATAATCTATAAACCCCAGCCCATGCCCCACTCTGCAACAGCCTTTGGGTGGTTCTTAGAAGACCCACACAGAATTACCACTACTCTCCTGCAATCTCCGTTCCTCAGTTCCTCACTCTGTCCTTTCTCCAAGTCAAGAATAAAAGGAGTCTGTCGGCTTCCCCAAAATCTACAATTTTCTGTTAAATGAGAGGAAGAAATAATAAAAGTAAACAAAACCTGACAGAATGCGCCATGACCTGGATTTTATCTTTCTCACTCTCTCCCCCAGATAAAAGTATTTAACCTAACCAACTGCAAGAAGGAAAGTTAATCAGCATTCTGCATTTGCTAAAAGCACCTTTTCATATCCAGCTATGTCAATTTCATACAATATTATTTTGAACAGCTATTTAAGTGGGTCTCAAAATGAATCTCTAAGAAAAATGTTCAGATATTTTCCACAGTGAATACCCATATGGATGTTTTGGTTCTGGGATATCATCTATGAATCAAGTGTAAAGATGGGCCCAGGTCATTTCTACTGTCAATGCCTCCAAACTCATTTATTTTCAATACTCATTTACAGATAAGCAAGAAGAAAAAATCATGCATCACAGTTTGTGCTTTCCTTTTTATGGTATTGTCATATTTATGTTTGCTCAAATCCTAGAAATGTAATAATAGTCTATATTTTTTGAGCATCTGTCCTGGGCTCTGTATTCAGTGCCTTACATGCATTTCTCCTTCTCTCGTGTGGGCAAGAAAATGTATTTAGCTATTTAAATAATTTGCCCACATTGAAACATTAGTCATGAAAAAATAAAATCTCGATGGGGATTGGGACGGATATGTACTATTATTTCCCAACTTAAATTCTGCATTTAGCTGTCAGAAGGCTCCTTTTATGTTTGCATTTTAAGGTATCCTGTCTATCACCCAAGAGTACTGAAGGTATGTGTGGGTCTTCATTTCCTGTTCTCTAAGGAAGACAGGCCTTACTCTGTGGATTTGGCTTGGATGGGATCTGCCTGTTCTCTGTATTTAACAGTGTTGCACCGCATCCTGATGAGCTTTGAAAGCAAGTATAAATATGATTAGTTTTATTAAAGGTGTCTGAACTACGACTATGTAACAGTGAAACTCATCTAAAAGATACCAACTATTTGCATTAATTCCTTGAATTCCAAAAGCATAAAGCTATAGAAAAAGTTAAGCATGCTCATCTCATATGTGTATATTGTTTTTCTTCCATGTGCTTTCAAAAGCAAGAGTTTTGAGTACATAGGAATATAATGAGTTCAATTAGATACATGATAAATACCTGATAGTAAATATCCTGGCCAACAGGACCTTAAATATTCAATATGTAAAATTATTTACCAGTATGGATACTTTTTGAGAGTTATTTGAACTGGTTAGACACTGCATAAGATATAATTGATTAACCCCAACAAAGTATATTTATTGTGTCCTCAGAGTGTTTTTTTACTTTTCCTCCCTATGTTTTTGATAGATAGAAGCCAGCATCTAAAAGCAGTCTTTAGGGAAGTACACAAAATTATAATGGAAAAATGTAGAAAAATAGAATTAAAGTAACAGGAACAGCTAGGAAAAAAATTATTGGCATAAAGGATGAAAATATGTACTAATGAACACTTTAAGGGTTCTAGAATATTTTAAATTGTGTTTAGAAAGATTAGGCTTTTACATGTAATGTGCTTTGACTTTTTTTCCCCACCAAATACTTTTAAATTCAGGTTTTTCATCTCCCAGGGATGGATCTAATTTAAATCTTGTATTAGAGAATAGTGCATTTTCCCCTCATTAATATGATCTAAATCATCTTATTCATGTCAAAAGAAGAGAAATGAAGGCCATTTTCTTGCATTGTCCTAGAGTCAAATTTTCTTGCCTTATTAGAATTTCATCTCAAGCAATAGATTGAACAGAAATGCTTGTGATTGAATGAAGATTAATTATATGGTATCGGAATATTAGAACTTATTCTGTTGTCCTGAATAGTGTCTTCTACTGTTTCATCACCCAAGAGGGAGTGTTTGGAGAACAAAGATCGTGACACATTTGGTACTACTCAAGATGCACACCCCCACACTAGATTGTCAAAAAGCTGGGCTTGTCACAGATTTCAAAGCTGCACAGCTCTGGCTGCATCTTTCCTGATGTGTGACTCTTGGAAGGAATGGGGAAGCACAAAGGAGTTTGTGCATCCACAGCCCAGGTGGAGGTGGCAGAAATGCGGGTTTCAGCCTGGGGATTTTACAATACTTTGGATTGCTTTATAGTAGGTAGTACCATCTTTTATGGAGATCTCTTATCTAATTACTATATTTAAACAATGGAAATTTAACAGTTAATACTTTCTAATTAGTTTACTGTGTTTTGTTGTTATATATACTTTTGTGATTATTTCGTCTATTGCATTGGTGGGTGGAGGCTCCTTATAATGAGGTGTTACTCTACTTACTGCCACAGAGATGGTGATAGTAGATGCCCCAATAGAAACAGACAAATTCTACAAATCAGGGCTATTTTTGTTCTTCCTACAGAGCCAGTTTATCACCATAAATGTTTACTAGTGTACCCTGGGTTACACATAGAGAAAGATCCCATTGTTTAGGGGTAGAGTTTCATTTTGGTCTATCACATGACTTAAAGTTATACTTTAGCATCAAGCCTCTCACATGTCTCCTCACATACGAGAGGCTCCTCTTTATGTTCCCCAAGTGACTGGCTTTCGTTATAAGACAGAGAACAGGTGCTTTTTTTTGTATTTCTGACTAGTCCCCTTTAAAAACCATGTCAGAATATTAAAAAGAAAAATCTTCCTTCCCAAATCTGATGAGTAAGCCTCTCTTTTATCATCATGTATAGCTTCTCAAATTATTACAATTTGAAAGACATCTTCAGACTTTCTTAAAACCCAAGGAGAATGCAGCCATGGATGATGAAAACAATGGTTTGTTTCTCCTTTCACTGTGTAAAATTTTTCTTCATTTTAGTGGAAATAAGAAAACAAAGCACAATCACAATATGGATCTAACACTATTTTTTCTTATAAACTGAGTATTTCTCTAACTTACAGCTCTAGTGGAGAAGTAAAAAAAATCTTATGAGGGCACTAAAGAAAGCAAATTGTGCCGTTATGTTATGTTATGTTATGTTATGTTATGTTATGTTATGTTATGTTTTATGTTATGTTATGTGCTTTTGGATAGAAGCATGGCTGAGTATTTTTCAGGAATATCTAAATTTGTCAGATATCCCTTGTAGAATCATAATCCTTACTGAAGCAGATGTTTATGGATTGAAGGATCTTTTATGGATTGAAGGATCTTCACAATTTCCTTTGTAGGTGTTTTAAAATTAAGGAAAGTGCTATAACAGGTGTATTGTGACATCCTTACACCTATATAACATCCTATAACAGGTATATTGTGAAAAGAAGAAATGTGTCATCTCACAAATAGTGTTACGACTTTGGTGGTAGCTGACGTAATTAAGGTGGGAACATGTCAATATATTTTGTTTAGATTAAACTTTATGTGGTGTTTTAGTCAACTTTTCCTTTGCTTAAGCAAGACACCTTACATATACAAGTGTTTGTTTTGGCCCATGGTTTGAGTCACACCAGCCCATGGTCAGCTGGCTCCAAGACAAAGACATCATGGTGGAAGGGTGTCATGGAAACCAGGAAGCAGAGAGCCAGAGAAGAGGCAGAGAGGGAGAAAGGGGTTAGGAACATACATCTATCCTCCCAAGTTACATCCCCGGTGACCTGCTTCCTGCATCCAGGTCTTTGCTAACAGCACATTCAGTTATAAACTCATATATGAATTAATCCACTGATGAGGTTAGTGTTTGCATGATGTCACTACCTTCCAAAAGCCCCACATCTGAACATTTGAGCCTTGTGGGGACATTTGTTATGTAAACCATAACTGGAAGAGATAGAACAGGTAAACAAAGTCACTGAGATCAGAATGAATATTCTTACTCAGTAATGGAAGGAAGTGGAATCTCCAGTAGCATGAAATGGGTGACCCAAACATCACCAGAGAGACACTGAAGGTGGAATGAGAATATTATTGGGAATGGTGTTACCTAGAGCCAAGTTACCCAGGCTCAGTCCTAGACCACTTGAGAATGGAAGTTGTTACATCAGTTTGCTGGCTGTGTACTCTGAATCAGTTGTACTGAATGGCATGCAGATCTCCAACAAGATTGCTTTTGTTTTTTTACACAACATGCTGATAAGATTTTCTAGCACTAAATTGAGATCTGATGATTTAGAAACAATAGCTAGGAATTTTTTTAGTTTCCTTAACTGTAAAATGAAGGTAGTGAAGGCACGGGTTTTAGAGGACTGAATGAGCCCATACATGGAAGGTGTTTAGAACAATGTACTATTTTAGAGTTTACTGCTGCATGATTGGCCATTATTACTGCTGTTATTGTAAATTTTGTCAAGGAACTATTAGTGCTAGCTAGAATTGAAATCAACTAGGTTATTTCTAGTTACTATGACTATCAGATACCTTGAAATACCATTAAAAAAAAAACCAACATAGTTAAAGAACTAGCCTCAATTTAATATAATGTTGAAAATTTAATTATCTGCTTTAACAATTTTTCAGATTCCTATAATGTGTGTTAATATTTTATTTTTCCAAAAGGGTTACATTTTTACATTTATTTTCATTACTTAAGAGAAATTTGTGCCATTTTACAGTTGTGACTGCATCACTATCTTGTGTGAGGAATTCAATTCTTATATTCTTTACAAACAAATGGTATTTATAACAAGTAATGATAGCGTGAGGATGAGTCATAAGATGTTAATTTGCATCAGACCCTCTATGACTCAGCTTTTTACTGGAGTTATAGGGTAGCCGCTAAAATAAGGGAAATACTTCCATCTGAGACCAAGAATCAGTGTGCATCCCCTAGCAGAAACGTGAGTATTTCCTCTAGGTGTGTGCCTATTGGCTGAGATGTGCTGGATTCTCAAGAGGTAAATAAAGGCTTCAAGTGGAGAAGTCAGCAAAATAAGAAAAACTGAGATCAGTTAATGTGACCCAGTCAGGAGAGAATGGAAGAAAAGAATTTCTCTCTAGCTCACTGCATAACACACATTTGTGATTGGCAATGAGTTTAATCAGACACAAGATAAAAAGGTTTTATTTCTTCAGAAAAAAAGGGCTTTGCTTAGTCTCTCTTCCTATGCTAAATCTGTTGGCAGTGCCTAGTAACAACGTGCTTGTGTTCATGAGTCTCTCAAAAAACTGATACAAAGATGAGTCCAAAATTAGTGTGATTTTCTGTGGTTTCTGATGTGTGCTTAGGAGACACATTAGAAATTGCACTGAGGTTAGGGATTTAGCTCAGCGGCGCACGTATCTGCTTTCCAGCAGCTTAGTCACCAGTTCAATCCCTGGTACCACACACAGAAAAATTGCATTAAGTTGCATTGTGTTGGAATAAAAAAACTTTTTTTTCTACTAGTAGAGTTTTGTATAATTTGCCAATGCCAAATCAAATAATTTCCCTATATTTTAATACATATTGGAAACAATGAAATATTTACACTTTAAATACTCATATATTGTAAGATTTCATAAAAAATTTGATGCAAGTTTATTCTGATGTGTTTTATAGGATATAAAATGTGCTATTAAGAATTCAAAGAAAAAATTTTAAAGCATATTAGATTGGAGTTATTAAAAGATATATGGAATGGAGCCCAACCAGAACAACATGAAGATGGCTTTTTGATCAGTTTACAGTAATTTTGTATCAGTGATTAGCACATAGAAAGAAAAATGTAAGCGCTGGTATAGGAAACAACAGGGAATACTTTTAGGTAGATATTATTATTTAACCTTTGCAATTCACAAATTAGGGACCTGAGGCACAAAAAGTGTTTTTTCCTAAGTTCATATGACCTGGTAAGTATAATACATGTTGGTAAGTATAATACATGAAAGTGTGGGTATATTATTATTGCCATAATAAACAGATCTAGCTGTGGTTCGCTAGGTTTATTTGTCATAAGACTGGACCTTTAACATGTCCCGCTTTCACAGATGCTGAATGCCAGAATAGTTGACCAATGTCCGAAGAGTCTCTCTGGTTATGTCCTTTTTAGCAGCTCTTTCCTTACTCTGTGTCTTCTTTGAAACATGCTGTGTTCAAAGAAGAAAGACAAAGAAAATATTATGAGATATTAATAATTTCTGTGTTTATTTGATTATAATAATTGTTTCAGTATCTTAGATTCATTTTATCTTGGTTCATTATGCTCTATCCTGTAGGGTTTCAATCACCCCATAATAAGCTAATTAGGTCATATTGCAGCAGACCAATCTTTCTACAAATTTTTTAGACATGTATAAAAATATAAATATAAATATCTAAAAAGGAAATGATTTTATGCATATGATAGGCAGTTTTTAAAAAACATTAAAATTCAAAGGTTAATATAAATATACATGCAGACCAATTAGAATCAATTATCACCATATTTACTTTATGCTTTTAAAATTGAATTCCTTTGTTCTTTTATTTTAATCTCATTTCTCAAATGTAATCAACTTCTATTATGCAAGTAGAATACAAACTCCCTAGTCAGTTATATTGATTTTATATATACACGAACAGATCCAAATGTTAGGTCTTTATATTCTAAACTGCACATAAATCACATAGCATGCAATAAGTTTTCTACACCATGCTTTTTTTCATTCTTTTTTTTTCTTTGCTGTTGCTCTATTGTATGATAACATATTACTCTTTTTCCTCAGGAATAGTTACTTGAATTATTTTAAATTTTTTGGTACCATCAACTGTACAGCAAATTCCTGTTTCAGTCCCAGAGATATCCTAACCAAATGGAACTATGTAGTTAATATTTGTAAAATTAATAAATGAATGACTGAATACTGCTATGAACACTCTTGTCATGTTTTATGGTGAATACTTGGAGAGTTTCCTGAGATACTATACTTGACTAGAAGTGGAATTGCTGGATGTTAAAATAAATAGGATTGTCAACTTTCCTATGTAGTTGTTCTCCAAAATGGCTGTCTGCAATCACTTTCTGGCAATTGGTATGAGAGATGCCCATAGGTGACAATGTTACAACACTTGATTTTATCAAATTTTGAAAATGCTCCTTTGTGTTAATCTGTTCCTAGATATCCTGTGCTAGTGAAGTTTCTTTCCAAATGCTCAATAACCATTTGTTCATTTTCTGAGTCCTTGAATCCAATTTGAACATGACAATATAACGTTGTTTTAATATTATTAGTTTCCTAAAATAGATGCTTATATAACACATGTACTAACCACAGAATAACAATGTCCATACCAAAAATTTGTATTTTGAACTTATGGATGATAAATAGCTTTAACCATCAAATATCCTAATGTTATAGTAAAATATTAATATAGTATTGGTACTCAGTAAAAACACTCTGTAAACATTGTCATCCATGAGTCTTTATTTATAATAATTATAACTCTACATATAGATTATGAATACTTTGTTGGTAAAAAGCGAAAATCTTGTCAATAAATTTTATTATATGTTTTTGGAGCATAAATCATAAGTCTTGCTTAGAATCTCTGTCTTTCATTTTCAATAACTGTGAAATTAATTGTATGGGCCATACTCTGAGAGTCAACCTCATTAACAACGATGTGACCATATATGAAATGCTATTATGAGTTTTTAAACTAGCTTAAAGCTCTTTGGATGGAATCTGTGTTAAACTTTCTATGCAAGATTGACTCAGTAGGCTGATAACCCTGATATATATCCTTAGCAATAGTAGTGGGGTTTTAATGAGATAGAAATAACTTCAAATTAAAAAAAATTTATACATAAAAGCAGTTATAAAGGTTATTTCTACATATGTGTAATGGAATTGCTGATGTGTGTAAAAGAGTGAGAAAGAGAAAAAAAAGAGTGAGAAAGAATGAGATCATCTAAATAATAAAGGCAGAAAAAATTATAGAAAGTGAATGAATATGGTACTGGAAGCCAAAGCTGCAGAGGAGGAATTACTGTTCTTATGGCTTGTATAAAGGTGACTTAGTTTGATATTATTTTAGCCATTTGATACCAGTTTGTACCCTAAAATAAGTAGAAAAAAATCAGTTTTAATTTTATCTAAATGTCAAAGCAGGCCCATGCATCAGAAGGCAAATTTGTAGCCACTGGGAAAAATTTTGAAAAGGCCCAAAGGAAATGTACTTGATTTTGATAATATAATTGGCAGAGGAAATTGCAGTAAAATATGAGAGCTAATGAAAGAGTGAATGGATAAGTCACATCCACAAATAATCATAAATGTCATTTGCTCTTTCCCCTTCCTTACCAAAGAAAATTTCCTGAGAATTGCTAAATAAAAACTTGAACCCTGCATAAGATTTAAAAGCATTACTCTTCATCATTTTTCCTGTTTGAAATACCAACAAGTAGTAATACCCATAGTATACCAAAGAAAGAAGATGTATACTGTATTAATAATGTAATATCAGTTAAGCATCCTTAGGAATAATTCAGCACTGCTAATGCGGAAGGCATAAGAACAGAGCTCGTGTTAGGTAATCGCTAGGCAGGAACAGGCAGGTTACAGCACATGATGGACACTCCCATTCTGACTGCTGTGAGTCCCAACCAGCTTTTACACAGAGCCTCAGCCACACAACTCAATCCTTAGTGGAAAATATGCAAACAATGTGAAGGGAGTGGAGAGAGCAACAGCGTGATGAAAGGCCTGAGAGATTATGCAAGAGAGAGTGTAATTTACAGCCTGATTAAATAAATGAATGGACATTTTAGTTGCTTGGTTTTTAAAGGAAGATAAGTGCTACAGGGTAAAGGGATCTAAGAGGTGATAATAAGGGCAATTCTGAGAATTTTGGGGACAAAATAGATTTCTTATCAACAAAAATTTCCTGGGAGTGTAATGTGTCAGAATGTAGAAAACTTGCCAAATGTAGTTACAAAAATTCCCTTAAGACGTATTAAAATTGCTAAAACACTCATAGAAAATGCCCTGTGAGAGGCAGTTCCATGCTTGCCATAGATGCCTAACAGATGGGAATTGTGTCTCTTCCTCTGTATGCTTAGTTTAGAAGACACTGAAGAGCAATGAAAGGTGAGATATGAAGTTGGTTAATATGGTTTAGAGTGCTTGTTCCTTATTAGATTCAAGCAAGAGAAAATTATGGAAGCTTTCTTACGTGCCCTTGTAAAATGTGCCTGGGGTTGTGGCACCTGATTAGTCTATTAGTATCAATTATAAAACCATCTAAAGTTACACCCGTAGGTCCCGGGTAGTCTGTGCCACACAGGTTCAAGACTATTCTTGAACCTATTGCTTTTACGACATGGTAGAAGGTAGGATTTTTTTCAGTGACTTTTAAATATTAGGACAGAATATTAATGTTGGTGAAAATTTTGTTTCATCTTGAAACAGCATTATAACTCTACAAGTAGAGTATCTTTACTACCAAAGGTTAATCAAGGCATGACACAGGTCTTCACAATAACAGTTCTAATTGTAAAATATAATGCACGCAATGTTCTATTACTTCATTTTTAATATTTTCATTCAGTTAAATGTTATGTTTTGGTACTTTAGATTAGCTTTATCTTTTTCCTGTTATGAGAACAGTTTAATTATTTTATAAGTGAGATGTTGAGGGATTATGGTGTCAGAGATGTTCTCGGTTAATTATTAATTTGCAGAATACTGCAGTTGTGGCATTTGCATGAATCCCCACATTTCATTTTGAGTGAGAAGTCATTTATCTATATATACGTAGGCGTCAGGAGCTCTGGCTTGTTCTTTTATCACATTTTGTTTCATTACTTTAATGGTGGTAGGGACTGAGCCAGGTCCCTGAGCATTCTATCTTGGCAATCCCTCTACTGCTGAGCTACACTATCATATTTTAAGTGAAGGGCTTCTCTCTTTCCTGCTTTCCATAATACCGTAGGTAGAAACCATTTCCGTACTCTGCAGTTAGTCTCTGCCATGTGTAAAAGCCATCTGACAGTTTCCATAAAACATTACCTCTGACTCAAGGCCCTGAGCTGAATTCTTCCCACTCCCTTGAGTCCTAGCCAGCACAGCTCCGTTCCGTGTATAATTGTTTACATCCCTGTAACATACTCTCATCACATATTTACCCTGTCTCATCCAAAAACAGAAGTTCTAAAGAAGGCAAGCAAATCTTCTCTTTCTGTAATCATCCCTACGGGCTTGATAGTATCCCTGTGTCTGCACAAGGGAAGCAGAGAACCAGTTGCCGCGGTTGGCGGCCCTCCCCTGCCTGCTTCCCTTAGGTGGTCTCCCATAGAGCTCTGTCTAAAGTAACAGAGGCTTGAGATTTATGCTCTTTTTATGTTGATGGTTAATATTTCCTTTCTTTTGGAAAAATCACTGCTGGGATCCAAGCTACCCTTGTGATTTGCTAGCAGCAGCTGCCTTCAGGTCCTCTATTCTCTGAGTCGTCCTCTTCCCCAGGAAGAAGGATCACAGAAACTTGCAGTATTTACACTCCAAGGAGGGCCAGCAGCGCTTGAGCCCCCACTGCAGCTGCTTGTGGACTAATGTTTCTGTTCAGCTGCTCCCAGGGGTTTTCCACAAGAGCTGTCAGAAACCAAGTTTGTGCCTCAAGAGCAGCTTCCTCTGTTGCTACCTCTTGCCATTCCCTGCTGTGTGTCTTCCTAGCTGGCAACTTCTCAGCGGGGTAGCAGGCTCTTGACACTGCCGGCCTCTTTCCTCTAGCCAATCTGAAGTCTTCCTTAGAAGGTTCACTTTTCACAAAACTCTGTTTTAGTAAAAACCACCCAGATAGGTGTTAGCTGGTTTTTAACTGGAAAGTAACTTCGGCAAATGTGTTATTGTGAAGGAAATGCATTCTTTTGAGGAGATTAGAATTTTCTTTTGCAGTGGAATTCTTTGGAACTTTATATTAAGCATTGAAAGTATTAAACACTTTTCCTCCTTTTCTCAATACAAATTTCTTTTCCAGGTCTATGGGCAAAAAGATTAAGCATCCTGGTTCAGTCTTTAGCTAGGTCACTGTTGGCAAAATCTTTTATGTTCAGATTTTACTTTCCTTATGTAAAAATGATGTGTGGAGAGAGGCAGGGCAAATGGGTGCCCTCTGAAGCACCTTTCATGTCTAATGTTAGGATTCTACTATCCAATTCCCAGCTTCTCAATACTAGCTGTGACATATTTCTGTTACAGAAAATACATGTAGGAATAAGAGGGGGAAGCTTTATTTTTTAAAAAAAAAATGCACTGGCTAAAAAATGAAAAATTTTCAGACAATACTTTTGATGTTGTTCAGAGTGACTTTTCATGTTTGAAGTAGAAGTAAGTGGAATATTCATTAATTGAAGCTTAGGTAAAACTTCTCTTATCAAGATTAGTCATTGTAGATTGACATAGCTATATTGACATTTCATAGTTATCAATTTTTTTCCTGGTGAACATTGCATGTAGCTTATGTCAATTAGGAGAGGATAAATTATGTAAGTTTCCTCTCCCACAACTAAGTCATCATATGTCTGATAATTAGGAATGCACTTTTTGGGCTTATTCTGGTATCTTGCAAGCTTCTGTTATCAAGGAAGCACAAATTGTCATACAATCTTTTTCCCAGGTTTTTGAGAATCCCAGTTTTGTCCTCTAGAGAGTGTCCTATTTGTCTTATATTGAAAATCCATGATGGGATGAGCCGGAAATAGCTGCAGAACTTGGTGACAGATTCCACTTATAGTAACAGGATACCAGATTCAGTTGGAATCCCAGATTTAAAATGCCTATATCCCTGTACATCAGTAGTAAAAGTACACTTTCTGAAACAACCAACATTGTTTGAACATCACATAATTGTCTGTGAAAATGATTTTTAACATTTGTTATGCAAATTAAAACTTTTTGAGTGCAACACAAGTTAGCAATCTTGATTGTCTTATAAACAGCTGTGTAAGGAAGGGGTTATCCATATTAACATAACTATCAAAAAATCTTCCTAAAACTCAGTCTAGCCTGTACATGAGCATACTTCTATTTATATACACCATACTATCATGTGTAGAAATCCTGAAGAACATATTTAGGCTACGCAATCAAGTGTTACAAATTTCTAGTGGTACAAAGAAAAGTAGTAATACTCTTTTAGAAGGAAGACTACCATTTTTAAATACAATTCTCTAAAATTAGACAATATAAAAACATGTTTAAATAACATTTTCTACATGTAGATAAGAACTCTATATGTACCTTGTTTTTCTCCTTTACATAGAAATTTTGGATATCCTTTAATCTCAGCTAATATAAAGCACATTTTTTCATATGTACCTTGTTTTTCTCCTTTACATAGAAATTTTGGATATCCTTTAATCTCAGTTAATATAAAGCACATTTTTTCATAGCTTTCTACTACATTAATGTAATTCATATAATAATCATGTTGATTAGTTGAACATTTTTCCTTTTTTACTAGTATCTCAGGATGGGTAATCATAATCATGTGATAACTCCCATTTTAAAATAGTATGTCTAATTTAGTAAATGTTCTTATTTATGAGACAGTAGGGTCAGCAATTTTGTAGAGGGCCAATTCAGTAAATGTCATAAAGATTCTGTCCCTACTACTTAAATCCACTATCATAACAAAAAGGAACCATAGGCAATATGTAAACTAGTGCTGTGACTGTATTTCAGTACCTAAAATCTTATCCTCAAAACTGCTTAGAGGCTCAATAGAACTGAGGACCATAGATGCTAAGTCCTGTAATCAGACCAACAGCTACAAGCACCCATTTTGTGAATGAGTTTGAACAGCACCAGTACCTCCTTCAAGGAAAGGGCTGTATCTTCTGCTCCTGTTTCCTTCCATGTCTAAGTGAAAGTAACTTGATAAATGTTTGGAGACTTAAATAATTAATCCACAATGAAATGCTAAGTCAGTCCATTATTTACCATTTATTGTCTCTAAACATAAAGCCATTTTTTCTTTACCCTGAAGATATTTATGCCTCATTTTTATGTGTAACTAGAGATATGTGAATTTTAAAGTCATGGTGTTACTATGCATAACAAAAACTGTCCTAACAGGGAATACAAGAAATTCCCAGACAGAGCTGAGGAACTACTTCAGTGTTAAATTCCTGCTACCTCACTGATGTTCTGCTCTAAAACCTTACTGTCTGCCATGTTTGTTTGACTCATTTCACTTGAAGTTTCTCATTATGATGAATGTAAATTTTTTATGCTGTTCACAGTGAAAGACATTTGAGTGTCACTAATTATAATTGCTTTCTCCTTTGGTTTTGAGAAAACTACTCTAAAATGTTGGAAAATCACTTTTGGTCAAAGGTTTATGTGTCTAAGTAATGAGAGTCACACAGACACACACACACACACACACACACACACACACACAAGACTAAACAACTTTTGTTGACCTAGAGTCAATTTTATGTTCTTCCCACCCCTTCAGTAACTCTACCATGGTGAAAATATCTATAAAAAGATGAGTCATGTCCTGTAGGCAAATGAAACATTGTAGAATTTGCTTCATCCTAAACCTTGAAAGCAAGAAGGTAAACTTCTGTAACCAACAATGGGAGAAAAGCCTAGGATGAGTGGAACAAGTTGTTACATGTGATACCTTTATAGCATGAGCATAGAATTTTGTTAAGTATATGTTAAGTATTAATTATTCAGATTCTTAGTGTCCCTTAAGAGTGGGTTTGATGTGGGTTATCTTCAAACTGGTAGGAGAAAAGCTTTCCATTGGCCCCAGCACCTGACTCAGTACTTCCTGAGCTGAAACCCCCAAGCCATATGACAGGGATGACCTTGAAATCTTCCCTAGGCACACCTTGTACTGACTCTGGGAAACTGTAGCCAAATAAACAGATTAGCACCAGTGAAGAGCATTATTCACAAACAAGAAAATAGAAACTGATAGCCTTCAAGACACTGCTTTCTTTGGCATGTCGCAGTTCCTATTTCATTAAATGCTGTTTTGTAAACATCAAATAATTCTGGAAGAGTTCAAGGTACAGAAAGAAAGATGGATCAATCTATATATCTGATTAATCTCTAGACTTATGAGACCGGGTAACCTTACTGTATTCATTTTATAACTTGTCTAACTTGTTCCAGTATAAACAACTCCAGAATACTGCCTTTTAACATTGAGCCATAACTCACCACTTTGAATAGCTGATCTCCCAAAACTGTAAGTAGAGATCAAAGTAAGACATAATCACTATGTCATTCATGATCCCATTAAACTATTGCAAAGAATAAATACCCTACGGTGTTGAGAGCTCTCTGGACAACTCCTCCCACAAATTTAAGTGTCCAGTAAAATGTAATTATTAATATTAATAACCCAAATGGGCTTTTAGGAAAATTAATAGAACAATTCTAATTCATTTGTTAAATATGTTGCTGAAAGCATCTAGTTTTATTAGTAGTGTGATTAAACAGAAAACAAAGTATAGGAAATATATATATGGATATATAGATATACCATAAATAGCCTGGGGGAGATTATCCTGGTTTCTCATTTTAAAGAAATGAATTCAGCGAGACACAGCTTTCAGTGGCGGATGGAAAGGGAGGTGCAGAGGGAATAAGAAGCCGTTGCCTGTGCTTGCATGGGAGACTCACCTCCTCACTTGTCATTTTATCTTTAGAACTGTCTCCTGCTGGGTCTACATCTTCCTAACATTGAGGACTTGAGAAACAAGACAAAAAAAAGTTCTCAGACAAGAAAAGTCTGAGAACATTCCATGTCTGTGTAATTGACATGACAAATGACAGACGCTTAGGAGGCTCCACCGAGCAGTTTGGTTCTTCAGCAAAGAAAAGATGTGTGGGAACAATCGTTTCTGGCCTGGCGCCTTATCAAGATCAGAACAATCTTTCATTGACTATATGCATGCCACAAGAACACAGTTGATATTAAATTCCAAAAAAAGAAATATCGCTCACAGAAACAGCTGTGCTCAATATGCAGCCCGTTTACTCTGGCAAATTGCTACAAATGGAAAACTTTTTGTCTCTTTTTTTGTGTTTATTCTTGATAGTTGTCTCGTAAAAACTGCCTGTTGTAAATAAGGGAAGCCTAGCTTTAAACAGCTTTGACTAGTGTCTGCAGTTGGAGCATTTGATTTTGTAGTTTTAGAAACCAAATTAATGAAATAGAAAGACACATGTATTTCAAATAAAGTGTTTTGAAGTATTGTCCCTTTCCCATTTTGTATGTAAATTGAATTATAAACCTTTCACATCTAGATTGAAACTATAAAATGTGTGAGAATCACATAAACCCAGAGATGGACCTCACTGGATATCATGTAGAGACACACAGATCTGCAAATGTTCCTTGTTTACTCATACTAAAATTGGGAGAAAACTTCAGGTTTTTGAGAAGCAGAAAATACGCACGAGTTAATCTCATGTGATTTATGAGTCATAGCAAAGCAACCCAATGAAGAAGTATATTATCTGAGAATAACTATGCAGTTTATAATTTTTATCTGTTTTCAACCTCAATGCTAATAACATTTCTAATTTTCAGTCAATGCTAGACAGTTTGGGAGGAAAAAAAAAAAACCCTCGTATATCAGACAATAAATGAGCAAAATGAGCCCTGATACAGAAATCTGTGCACTAGAGAAATACTAAGTAATTAGAGAAGTAGATAGTTACAGAGAAAAGCAGTGTCCCAGCTTGAAAGAATGAGTTTTCCAAAGAATCCACAGTACTAAAAAGCAGTGGCCTTTACCATGGGGAGATGAAAGCTCTTTGTTCCTATTTTAATGGACTGAAGTTTTTGTGTTTTCTTATTTGTGTTGTTAAATAACACTTGCTAATATTGTCACCTATATAATATTGTGTGAGTTTGGTTAAATGAAGATAAAATGCAAGCGATGTGCTCCATATTGTGGACAATCATTGAACAGTCATTCTAATGGGAAATTTGTGAATTGTGAAAGTAACTTCTTGCATATTCATTGGAATATTTTTCTTCATTGAGATTTTTCTAGTCAGAGACTATGTGTCAAATTTCCTATTGCATAAAATAGCCTGTCCCTGTCCGTGTCCCTGTCCCTGTCTCTTCTCTCCCCTCCCTGCCTCTTTTTCCTTCTTCTCCTCCTCCTTCTCCTCCTTCGCCTCCTCCTTCTCCTACTCCTCCTTCTCCTTTTTCTTCTTCTTCTTCTCTCTCTCTCCCTCCACACCCCCAGTTTTGTATCAGAGACATATTACTAATGTTTTCTTGGTATCTTCAGTCTGCGCCATAGTAACAGGCAAATACTAGATACTAATGAATTAATGGATTCCTCTTGAATGTGCATGTCTTCCTCCAAGTCATTCATGTAAGCGTTGAAGAAGACAGACAGCCCTGCTGAGCACCACTAGCAAACCTCTCCCTAGTACACCTCAACACAGCAATCTGTACTCTTTGGTTACAGTTGTTCAACCAGTTACTAATTTAACTAATTGTAACCGGCTGAACAACTGAACCCAAAGGGTGCAAAGTGAAAACATTTCATTGAGAAGTCGCTGAAGACAAAGGAAACACCACCAGATCCCACTTCAGTAAGCAAAGGGAAGATTCCATCTGAAGTATCACCACCCCACGCTGCTCTAAATGATCGTGCATTGGTGATGCTGTGCACATCTGCTTGTCTCATCTGTTCTTTTGCTGAGAGTTATCTGAAGTGTGAGATACTTCTTTCACAAAGGCTGATTCTTGCAGTGTATTCATTATTGTCTGAAGAGCACCAAGAATGTGAACAATAAAATTTTTGAAAAATAAGACCTGTTTTGTTTATTGATAGTCCTGCCTCAACCCAGAAGAGGGATATGCAATTAAGATAAAATGTGTTGTGAAATAGATAATTGTTTACGATTTATATAACATGAGATGTCTATGTGGATTTATGAACAAAAGTAAGGCTTTTAGGTGATTATTCTAAATCGTTTTTTTCCAAAATGGCTTTCTTACTCTTAATACCATACCATATTTGTGAAACATTGTGGTATTATTGGGGAATGTTCTTCTGATCAAGTTGGCCTTTCTACCTGATGTTTCCACCTCAAAGATAGTTTTGAATTCTGAATAATTCCATGCTGTGGAAAAGATTAAGTTCCCTTGGCCTACTTCTTTCCTTAGCACTATTATGAAGACAATTATGATATATAAATGCATAACAGATCAAAATCATTTCCAGATAAGGCACTGATGATACATGAATCCATCCATTTCCTACCTTTCCTCATCATTCTCTGCTATCACTTTTCTATGCACTAGGGTTCCCTTGACACTTGGAGATGTGATTAACTTTTGCCATGACATCTGTGCCAGGACCACACCCTACATCTTTATGCTCTTCTGCTTCTAGTTCTCTGTCCATCACGTGCCTTTCTTTCTGCTCAGCATCAAACCTGTGTAAGCATTGAGCTGTATTTTACATGAAATTCAAGAACATGTAACTTGTGAGTTTGGTTACTTTACTAAAATGTCAAAGAGGTCTGGGGAAGATTTGTATTAACCATGTACCACATAGTTTTTTGTTACCTTGGTACCACGAACTTCTCACCGCCATGGCACAGCTCCATGTGGAGTCTCCACCTTTCAGCACTGGGGCTCTCACTGTCATCTTGTGGGTATGGCTACTTCTAATTGTGAAGCCCTCTGTCTCCCGTGACATATCCTGTGATCTTATTCCTCAGTTCTTAGGAGCAGCACTTTTTTTGTACCTTGTTTACATTTGCTTTTCAGTATAAATTGTTCTACACAAAGATGCCTATTCCTTAATTTATTCACTCATTTGTGTAGCTAACCATGTATGTATGTGTGTGTATGTATTTATAATAGTAAATAAACAGAACCAGTTTCTCGTTGATGTTAAAGTAGGATAATATAAATTCAATTTATGGTGCTGGAGATGCAACCCATATCCTTGAATATCCTAGGCCAATGCTGTGGCACTGAGCTACATCCACAGCCCTTTAAATATTACCAGGGAAAACATGTGATGAATTGCATGATTTCCACTGTGCATAGCCGTCTGTGGAAATCAAATGGAGCTGGTCTTAACTATCTGGAATGTAATGGTACAACCTAAGCCACATCTTGAAAACTGAGTATATCTTGGAGGGAAGATAATTCTAACCAGAGAGCAGTAGTAGCAGCAGCAGCAGAAATACTGAAGGAAAAAAAAATCCCATTAAATGTTCAGTGAAAGAATCATTAAGTACGTAGGTCAGTGGTAATATATGATCCTGAAAGTAAACAAAGAGAAGTTCCTGGGGAACGTGTGTGCCATATTAGGGATTCTGGGTTTATTCTGGAACCACAAAGAAATGTTATGTGAAGCAGTTATGTGAAGCGGTCTAGGGATGAACTTAAGATGTAAATGGAGGCTATGATGTGGCTCAAGCAGAGAGCTCATGGGCCCCAGCTAGGTCACTGGTGCTAGGGATGGAGAGAAGAATGCAGATTCCATAAGTGTTTAATAGTTAGAATTGGTGTGTTGTCTCATTTTAGTTAAGAAAAGAAGAAAGATCATTTAATGAGAAGTTTATTAATAACTAGTAGACAAGCCGGAAGAAGGTCAGGTTTGAGAGCAAGTAGAATAAGATTTGCAATTAGGTAAGGGATTCAGGGAATTGAACATACTGATAAAACCTCCTTCATCCTTCTGAGAAAGTCTAGCACATAAATTAAGTATAAATAATCTGCCCAAACATATATATTCATATTTACATATCCATTTATATTTGCATATACATTTATATACCTATGGCATCTACTTTTTCTTTTACATATATTTGGCATCTACTGTTTCTTTTACATTATTTCCTGCATTATTTTTGGTATACAATAAATGTGAATCATGTGGATGTGGCCATTCCTATGTAATCTCTGCAAAGCCGCATCTATATCTCACTTTGAATGATTATGAAATACTTATTTTTTAAGCTTAATGACATTATTTATAGAAGGAAGTTAAAAATGTTGCATATGATTACCCAAATTTGAGATGGCATCCAGTGACAAGATGTCCCAAAATGTTCTTCTACATTGCCAATCATAGCAAAGCTGTATTAATTGGGTTTATATTTAATTGATGGTTTCATTTACAATCAGAAAAAAGAGATCATAATCATTCATTAAGCTCTGTAGTTCTGAATATCTTGTTCTCCCTTTCACTGGTTTTCTAGATTTCCCAGTTGTAAAAGGATAGAGTTTGACAGTGGGTGTATAACTTCTTCCATCATGGTACTGAAATCATGGTACCCGGGATCCCTGTCGAGCAGCCATTAGAATTTGAGCCCAGTATGAGGTTAAATCTATCTATACAAGCTCAGGGGATTCTGCTTGAGGCTCACTGATCAATACTTTATAGCTCTGGTGCAGAACAAGCTGTTAAGATTCTCTCAGGAGGAAGACTGCTGAAATTAGATCGAACTAGTAGTAGATGGAGATTTAAATGAGGGATATGCTGACGCTTAATTGGCATCAATCTAACCTTGGGACAATTTTGAAAAAAAACATTGCTTTTTGATGCAGCTTGGAAAGGGTTAAGATGCAAATTAATCCTTGCCCTACTGGGAAAATTGCAGCATTCAGTGTCCATAAATAAAGGGTCTCTGGTTTTGATTACCAAATCATGCTTTCTGTGTTCCTCTTAATGTTTCAGGTCCTTGCACTCACCACCACTGTCATAGTCATCATAAAGGGCTAGCCTTGGATTCTCAGATTGACCTGTGTTCAAGCCAGGAATTCTAGCTCCACTGTCTGCATTTTAAATTTTCATGCCATCTTACTCTTCTAGTAGCCCAGAGACTCCACAAAAAATGATAATGTTGCACTTTTGAAATGGATTTATTATCCATAAATTCTGCTTTAAATTGTATGCTATATATACTCTTTTTATATAATATTGGAAGGTGATTCCAAAAGACATAGCTTTTGTATTTTTTAAGTATTTTGGATAGCATACTTATAACTTCCAGCTACGAAGCTAGAGTTTATTACTACAATAAATGCATAAAATTACTGACATATATTTGTTATTGTTATTCTTCTCTCCTTTAAATATATTTTATACTCCAACATACATCTTTCTGTGTGTTCCAAGAAACTATAATTTTATAAACTTATGAAAGATTTATATTTTTCCAATTATTGCTCAACTGAGAAGCAGTAGATATGAATAGGTTATGAAATTCTGCCTGGAGAGCTCAAATGGTCAAAGTGATTGACTCGGAAAGCTCTTATGTTCTCCTTCAGCCGGTGGAAGATGTGGTAAAGAAAACCTGCAAAGCACACTGTATCTAGCAAGCTAATTGCCCACTTTGAGGTTTCTCAGATCCAAGTGCCAAGTGAAACCTCTGCTCTTTGGGAAATTAGGCAACTGCCAGGGTGGTTTCACAGTGTCAGATTCAGAAAAATTAGATTTTTCAGCCTTACATGAATCATTGTTCGCCAGTGATAGTCCGTGCTAATGAAGATGGTTCTTTGAATGAAAGATGTAAGTCTTCAGGGGCTGGAAACTTGATTTTATGTTGTCATCCCTGTCACAAAACTGGTATGTGTCAGTATGGTTTTATTCTAAATAGATTTACCTTCATACTGTAAAGCAAACTCCATTTCTTCATATTCTTGATGTCTCTCGTATCCAAAATATAAATAAATAGAAAGCACACAGACCCCGGGATCTCTAAGCACTATCTGTTGGCTGACACTATTTTTATGTTTTGTATTACAGTACTTTAAAGCAACAATGAATCAGATTTTAGAGAAAGTGATAGAGTTGCAGTCTGAGTGTACCTGATATAATGCTTCATACTCTTTCCTTCCGCCTGACTCTTCAGGCTGGTAATACTTTTAAAGGCCCGTGCCAGAGAGTAGACCACAGAACCCTTCACATTTCCATTGCAGTAGTCAGCTTTCCCACTACTCGGTCCCAAGTACCTGTCGCCTACAATTGAAAGGAGGACAGGCTTATTTTTAGCTCATGGTTTTAGAGGTTCCATTCTGTGATCAATGGAAAGGCGTGGTAGAGAAAAACTGTTCAACTCATGGCATCAGGAAAACAAAAAGGATTGGCGGAGCCAGAGGATGCAGCTAGGGACCAGGTGTAGCCCCTGTGGTCAAGCTCCATGGTACCCAGACACATCCAGAACTGTGCTTTACTAGTCTCACAAGCCAATCAAATGGACAATCAAGATTAACTGTCTCACGCCTCTAATCTAAAAAGTCAAGCGTCAAGATAGTTGCCTGTGGGCTGCTTGCAGGGAGATAAAGCCCTTTCTTCCCACTGCAACACTTGCTCAGATACGCCTCAGCCAGCAAGCAATCTGGACAACAAGGTGGATCACTGCTGTTCTCCTTCCCCTTACTTTGCATTCTGCTGCCCACTTTAGTGTGCAAGTCAAGTCCGATTTCTCCAAGACTCCTTCAGGCAGAATTAGGAGCTTCTTCTACTATGTGAATTCTTTCTCTAGTGTTCTTGTCACATTTGACATATTAGAATCCATTTATCTGTTTCAGGGTCTGAATTCTTACAAGATTAAACTCCTTGAAGGAGGCATGCGTGTAAGTGCTTTTCATATTCACCATGCTAAACTGATATCTTTAGCTATATAACATGTGTCCATGGCATAAAGTCAGTAAATAAAGGCAAGAGAGTTTGTTTTGCCCAGTGGGACTAAGGACTAGTTCAGCAGAGACCATTCAGCTGAAACTTCACTGGTGACATCAGCTCCGGGACGCTTGCCCTGCCTGTGGTTGTATCTGAATCTGTACCAATTCTATTTCAGCAACTACGGAGTCTAAAAAAAAGTATACATCAGGAAAATTAAATAACTTATGTAGATATTTTAATTCTAAATTTATTGAGACATCATGAGGTTAACACAAGTTACTTTTGGTCTCTACAATTTCAAAAGGTGCTTAAAGTAGTCACCATTAACTTCCAGATATTTAGTAGTACAGCAAAACCTTGAAGTGTACATAGATTTTTTTTGTGAACTCTGTATGTAATTCCAGCTCATCAAAACAGCACAGATTTTACTAAGTACTTTTAACACTTGACTTACTTGAAATTTGTGGACAGGTCTAGACTGAAAACTTAGCTTACAACCTGTGTGATCTGGAAGAAGATCATTTATCTCTCTGAACTTCAGGTTTTTTTCTTTTTTCAAACGTGTGTAATAAAATCCTACTCATAGATTGTGAAGAATATCAGTGCTATGTGTTGGGCACGTATAATGCAGGGATATATTAGAACTATAGTGGTACTTGACAAATATTTATTGAGTGAATATACATAATACCTAGAAAGTAGAAAGTTATCATTTTCCTACTAGACACTCTTCAGGTCTCAGGTTCACTTTACTGACACCTCAGAGAAGGTTAAAATCGTTTGGCCCTTTTTATGCTTCTTTTATAGCACTTAATTCAATAATTAATTAGTAATATAGTGAAATTTTCTGTTTAATGAAATTTCCTTTATAATGTAATCACATAAATCCAGGGACTGTTAACTAATTTATCTTTAATAGCTACTCCATATTTGGCTCACAGTAAATGCTGAGATCCAAGTGCCAAGTGAAACCTCTGATTAAATAAAACTAATTTTACAACCTTTTAAATGTATCCTCCAATTTAGATTCACCCCAAAATAACTCAACCACTAAGGCTTTCGCACTCAGCTCCTTCACTGCCAGCATGAAGAAAACTGCTCGCATTAGGTTGCAGAAATGTTATCGCAATGGCCATGCCATGATCAGAAAAAGATTCTTCCATGAATTTCTTTTCCAGGATAAATATATATTTTTTGATTTGCTTACTGATAAATTTAACTACTAACTTGATCACTGATTTTTTTTTTTGGTCTTTCAAATTCTTAAAAAGTCTCTTACACATATATTTCTTCACCTGATACTCGTTGTGACAGCCATTTTTCTACACAGTGCTGAGAGATTTCATGATGTGTGGAATATGATTATTATAGTCCAGAAACTTATAAAATCCTAGATGAAATAAAACACATTAAGGGTATTAAAGTATGAGACTATTGGATAAATACTTTGAAAAGCATATAAACCATTGACTATAGCACTTTTCTCTGTTGTTACTTGTACTGTATCCTCACTGGAGTCTCAGCAAAAAAAAAAATATTGAAGTTTAACTCAATTGCTAGGTGTGTTTTTCCATTAAGGCCTATTCTGGCCCCTGTCCCTAGCACTTTAGTGCATTCTTCTTCACTACCTTCATTATTTCCTTCTGGTTCCTCACTCCCTTTATTCTGCAGTACTCATGGGTTTTTATTTTTTGTACTATATATTGAACTTGTATATTATACTATTCCTTACTGTTGGTCACTTTCCACTAGAATGTGAATTTCAGATAGGCTAGGATGTGTTGATCATTGATTGGTCCTAGAGCAAGCTCAGGATTGTGGGAGGCATTTGATGGATAATTTTTAATTAAATTGATTTTTTTACCCCCAAATATTTTATTTACACAAATATTTTCCAAGCAACTCACTAATTTAAATTTAAAAATTGTGAAGTAAAGGTTTACGGCTTTAATAATCCTTTATATACTCTAATGTGTTTGATAATGTATCCTAATGTATTTACCTTTTCCTAATTTATAGCAGTATATTTTCCTCCAAAGTCATCATATATATTTTTAAACACATTATACAAATTAGAAGATTTAGGGCTCAGGATATAACTCTGTGGTACAGCACTTAACTAGCATGTACAAGGTCCTGAGTTCAATCTCTTGTTCCACAAAAAAAAGCATTAAAAATATAAAGGCTTCTAGAACATAATCTAAAATAAATTCAGATGTACATATTCTCTGAATATGATGTCTCTGAATGTCTTTTCTGTTCCCAATGCCCATATCATGTAGGTTCCGGGCTGTTGGGTCCACTTTTTTCTTTGGTAACTGAATAACTGATTTTCTTCAAAGAATGACAGAGAAGGGGGTGACCTTTTGGCATCTGCAGTTACAACAAGTGCCCAAAGTGGTGGCCATTAGCTTCTAGACATATCTTGGCACTGTGAACTGCTGCTTGGATAACTTTGGTCATTGAGTTTGATGCACGTGCATTTTCAATTTCTGCTCTAAGGACTGGGAGTATAGTGGGTTTTCTATGAGATATGACATACTCTAGGGTGTCCTATATAAGGGTGACAACCATTTGCCACTCTCCAAGAGGTGTCATGAACTCAGCCAAGCAGACTTTGGAGCCCGGATCATGATGTGGCTCCAGTGGCACCTGCCCACCTGCAGCAGAGGGGAGAAGAGGGGGAGAGAAATGAGAAGAGAGAGGGAAGATGATGGGTGGGGGTATTGCACCACTGTATTCCCCTGAATAAATGTATTAAATGAATTAAAGTTTATCAGTTAAACACTGAAACTTTGGACAAATGGTCAGGATTGAATCTTGACTCTACAAGTTTTGGCTGATATAATCTCAGATGTCTTACTGTAAACTTTTCATTTCCAAGCAATATCGGCCTCCCAGAATTATTGGGAGGATAAAATACATAATGTACATAAATCAGTAAGCCCAGAGTAAGGAATGAATATTGGGTGCTTTTAAAATTGTTCCTCTTCTTTTGTATATGCACTTAAATTATATTTCATTTTTCTATTTGAGAAGACAGTCACTCAAAATGTTAGTTCATAATGGTCTCCAAAATAATGGTCCTGCATTTTGAATTTCAATGACAGTGAGGAGTGAAAAAAATGATTTAACATCAGTTTAACTAGAATAAAATCAAATGTATATTATTGTAAAATATGCCCCCAATCTGTGCAGTTCATCTGAACGCACTTCAAGGTCTCATATATTTCATGCAAAGAGACAATACAGGACAAATAAGAGTGGCTTGATCATTGGCCTGAGCAATTAAGCTAGAGAAGTGATGGTGAACCTTTCAGAGACAAGTGTGCAGACTACAACCCAAAACCCACTTACATGTCATGAAATGCCAACACTGCAATTACACCTGAATACTGAGGGTTTAGGTTAGTAGAAACCAATCCTACATTAACATCTTTTGTCTTAAAAGAAAAACAGCACTTGTAACATAGGTTTACCAGCACTGGTCTAGGGATAACTACTGAAGCAATTCTTCTGTTTTTAACAAACATGCTGTGTGTCTGCCATAGGATGAGCACGGTGACATTGCTTGGTTATTTGTTTATGTAGCAAAGCAAGAAGCAGTCCTTCCTTGAAGGAGCAACTGTAACGGTACTGTGAGAATGGAAAAGCAGAGAATGGAGCCTTAATGAGAGGGGTCAGAGTAGGGCATAAGTGAGAAGGTGATTATTAGAAAACCCTCTGAAAGAAATGGTCCTCTAGTTGGCTGTTTTCTTAGTTTCTTTTTTCAAAAATGGAGACACATCATTAACACTTGGGTTTACCATAAAAATGAGACAGAAATTAGTTGTTTGTTGAAGTTCGAAAGAGCAGATGATCTAGATGTTTAGATAATTTGGATATTTTCAGTTGGTTGACACTGAATTACATATGAAACAATGTATTTCAAGTGGGTGTAACTGACAAGTTTAATCTGAAAATCATGTGACTATGAGCAGCTCTTGGCACAAAGTTAATCCTCTGTGAGTAGTTATTGAGTGAATAATTGAACATCCTTTAGCAAAAATACTCATTAATTGTGATACTTAGTAAAGACCTTTAAAAATAGACTCTTAGGAATGTTATTTGTTGCCATGAATTAACAGTCTGTGACCTGAAGCAACAAATGATCCTTGAAATATAGAACACTGTGGTATTGCTCCTCAAATATCCTTAGAGACTGCTGCTTCCTCCAAGCCTCCACATGTGATCAGTTTCACCTTGGCTCTGAATCAGCTCCTGCTCTAGTTCAGAAATTTCTCTGTAAGGATACTAGTGCTAAGAGGTTGTACTAGTAGCACATTACATATCAGAAGTCTAAAAGCTATCTTGGTGGTTTCCCATCTAGTTATAACAGATTACTATAATCCTATACAACAACTGAAACATCTCCTCTTTTCTTTTAATCCCCAAGCATTTGATGTTTCTATTGTGTAATTTACATTTAATTGTAAGTTGTTTTGCATCACTTAATAGTCTCATGTATGAATGTTTTGGCTTCAAAAGAAGATTAAAATAAAACTCCTTTAAGATCAGGGGTTCACTGCACAGTGGGAGGCATAGACATAAAGTAAACCATGGATACGAACTTTACCACAACCTGATCTAACCATCTTCCTACCAAAGAAAGGCAATCTGTGTGCATCTCAGTCTTCTGATCTTTGACTAGGGGGATTAACACAACGAGTTGTTGGGAGTTTGTAAAAGAACGAAGTAGGTTTTCAGTAAGACAGTGCAACATGAAAAACAAAAACCTTCTAGATAAGCAATAGATTTGGAAATGGAGTTTGAATTTGAGCAGGGTAAAGAATTGTGACACATATTTTGTATTGGAAAAAAATTCTGCCTTACCCTAGAGAATAAATATGACTGTTCTTTGAAGTCTTTTTTCTTTGAGTATATATTCCAAATGCTATGTCTAATTTTTCCCTACTTCTTAGAGTCCTTAAGGCAATAACTTCTGATGTCTTACTTAATGTCCCTTTATCTGTTAGAAATGATTCAAATATTCAGTGGAACAATGGTATATGTCTTAATCCATGGGCCACTGGTTTATTGAAGCAATTTTATTTAGACTCTTTTCTTTTATCTGTTCGCTGAGAACTAGGTTAAAAAAATAACTTTTTTCTCCTTGTTAAAAAAAATATATATAATCAAATCTTACCAAATATTGATACCTTTGCTTATTGGGTCACTCTCCAAGGTTTTAGTGAAAATGAACAAAAGGTATCATTTTAACTAACTCACAATTACTGTTTTGAATAATAGAATCTAGTTATGTTTGTGGATAAATAGTGACTTCAGAATAAAAGTTCTTTTCATTTGTTTCCCTAAAATTTGCAAATATTTGCGATTTATTTTGTATTTCCATTCAATTTGATCTTGATTCACATAAACAAAATGGCTTAAAATCTTACACATCTTCTTATTTTGGTTTAATTTTAATAACTGAATTTAATATGTTACTGAATATAAAAATAATACTGAGGATAAAAGAAGAAAATATCACAGGTACAAAGACTTCACCTGCACATGGTCATTTATTATATATTAAAATTAGAGTTACTTGCTTAAAGCTCTTGACTTTGATTGAAGTCATCCTACTCTTTCATTGGTTTATGTTAGCTTAGAACTAACATGTGAAAATAGACTCAAAGTTGTAGGAGCCAATTTAGTCTTGGCATGGTTGTTAAAGTTAAGTCTTTGCCTGTGTTGCAAATAAGTTGATGGCAATGTCTCCTATGAATTTTGGATTTCAGTTATTTCTCTCTTTTTTTTTCAATATATGATATTCCTTCAAATATCCAAGCCCCTTATTTCTAGTCTGCCTCAGCTACTTCTTTTCTTTTACATTTTGCTTTCAATCAGAATCTCTACAGATGAGCCACGGAAAGCTGAAGGGAAAACAGAACTAAAAAATGGAGATTGCTAAGTGCTTCTTGAGCAATTGACGATGTTTTCATGTTGTCTGTCATGTCATTGAGGGTTTAACAAGTCCATGCTTTTCTTGTATCTCCCTGGCCATTTGTTCTGGATCAGCTATCATCCTTTTCACTAAAGAATATGCAGATATTACCTCTGGATAATCAGCCTAATAGAACAGTGATACGTGGCCATGTGCAGGGAAAATGAAATAACTGTTACAGGGAGAGCTTTATTGTGCAAATATTAGCCTTGTTAGGATATATTGAGTTTATATTAAATATCTGTCATATATATTTCGTCTTATTTAATTCATTCAACAGTTATTACCGAGTAACTGCTATGCACCAGATATTGTTCTATAGCCTATACGCCTGGTATAATCTCTCTTCCTGTTGTGTTGTAGCAAAATAGCATAAAGATTGTGAGACTGAACTGTGGAATCGTGTTCTATAAGAACATCAGCTAAGCGTTTTCTGGTTGTGTTACTTTAGGCAAGTTAATGAACTTTGCTAAGCTTTACTTAGCTCATCTTTACAATGAGTATGATAATAATACTTCCATTTTCTGAACAATAAATGAGAAAAAATGAACACATAAGTCGTACTGGGCTGCAGAGACAAGTAAGCATTCTGTAGATGTTATTTGACCATTGATATTAAATCACAGTGCTGGGCTAGTTGACAGTTGCAGCCCTTTTCAGCATTGATTGAACAAATAACTATGGGTTGTACTTTGACAGTGAGAGAGACACGACCATCTGGCCTATATGTCATAAACAAAAGCCCTGTAACTGTGTCTGGCAGTGGATAGGGAGCACATTCCGCAAATGCCTTCTAGGATGTGTGTTACTCCATGTTTCAGCTGTAGCCAATGTCACTAATGTCATCTCTCTTTCTGTTTTAGGTAAGTACATCCCCATTTCTGAAGCTTTTTGCAGATGGGTAAGTCTTCGTGCTGGGGTTGTGCCAGTCTATGTGCATTCTTGGACAAGCTGGGGAAGACAGCCTGCGTGCTGTCGTCACACCAACTCCTTCCTGCTATCCAGCCAGAAATCTGGAAAGTTAATAGTGTTCCCCACATGCTTTCTATCTCAGTTTCAAGCCTTTGGCAGAATTAAACACATCATTACTTTAAATTGGATAAAATGGTATGTTTTATCTAAATAATTGGAGATTGGGCCTTTCACTCTGTTGTAAAATCAAGAGTATTTGAAAGTTTTTAGAATAAAACAACTTGCATATTTTTTGGCTAGGAATCAAAAATTCTGGAGTAAACATACAAACCTTTGTTTTTCTGAGTACAAAAGACGAATAAATTTTTCTGTGCATTAAAAGCAGATATTCCATTATTAGATTAATAAAACATAAGATGGTTACAAATAGAAAAAGTGACCAATGGCCCTGAAAGACAGACTGTGGACACAGAGTAATAGAAAGGTGATTCCTGATATGCGTGATATCCACCTACTTAAATTAGTATTTCTGTAGTTGGCTGTAATTTATCCGTATAGAAGGTTGAGCTGAAAGAAATGACCTTAAATCACAAGGGATTTAGTATAGTTCTAAGTCAGATGTGAAAGATGATTAAGCTGTGAGACAATTCATAAAAGTTAGGAAATGCCTGTCCCTTCTGAACTTTAGAGTGATACAGATAGTTACGTTAAATTTGATTCTGCCTTGAGGCAAAGTATCGAGTAGCTGTCTTTGATGTTAAAATCTCAATTTGTTCTTCAAGTTGAAATCCTACTATTTGCTTCATATATATTCGATACTCTATGTTTTAGTTGGTGTCTTCCAATGATAATCAGATGCTAAAAAGGATTAAAAAATACAAAGATGTTAGGATGTGTAGAATATGGTGAGTGTGTCTGTTAGGGCTGAGTGAAGCCTCAGACCATTATACCAATTTGATCCCGAGTGAAGAGAGAGAGGCACTGGGTGGAAGCATCTTAGACTGTGCAAAGCCATGCAGGAGTCTTCATGCAAAGAATGGTTCCATTTTGGGGGAATAAATCAATACCCTGGCTGTGCCCAGTCATGTTGGAAAGCAGACCATGGGAAGTGTGGATTTGGCTCCAACACAGCAAAGGTTATCAGAGGCTGCTGCAGTTGGATCTTTGGTGGGCTGTGCTCTCCGAGTTCGGGGCACATTCTTACAGCCCCACAGGAGGCTCCTAGGTCTAGGTCATTCGTGGATTTGTCCTCACTTACAATGACTTCTTTCATGTTAGATTTGATTCACGTGCTATTCTTTCTTCATGCCCAAATCAGTTGTAATTTTCTTCGTGGAGATTATTCTGGATAACGCATTAGCTGGAACTAACCACTTTCTTTTGAAATTCTATAATCCTTTGTATATTTTCCTATTTATTTTTTAAAAAATGATACTGCCCATGCTGTGTTCTTAAGGTAGAGTGGCAGTTATAGTAAATATATAGTAAATATATTAAGAAATAATGACACTCCAGGGGAGAGACAATACTGTATAATCAATTAAAATACAGCATAGAATATGAGCAAAAAGATACAAGGAAACAGAAGAAGACAGAATGAGCAGTTGTTAGAGGAAAGAAGGCACTGCAAAGAGTTGGCACTTGGCCTCCTGTCTTGAAGCATGAATAGCTAGTTAGGGGTTGGTTGTCGAATGGACAACGTGTCTGAGGCTGTGGTGGTGTGAAGAAACACAGACAAGGGATAGACTTCAGAGAGCGGACATGGTGAAAGCCAGACTATTTGTGATTTCTGGTCTTAGTAAGTGGATCGGCCTTTTTAATCCATGAGCTTTAATTTAATTCAGAACATCTAAAAGTCATTTGGGCCAGGTTGAATCACAAATATACAGATAATTTCCTTTAGCAAAAGGATGATTTTTACACAGACAGATGACTCTATGGTTAAATATGCTGTACATATTTAAGGACTACGCATGCATAAATTACAATGAAGAAATGACATGTTAATAAAATAGGATAAAATTAGGGCATAATGCCCAAGTGCAACCAGAAAATTTATCAGACTTCCTCTTGGGTGTGAGACTTGTCTCGGTCACTATTTCTTGGTCAGCATATACTTACTTTCTATACACTGTGCTTGTGAAAGCATTACTAGAAAATCTAGTACTCCAAATAGGTAAAGTACCTCAAAGTGAGATTTTATGGTCACTGAGCTTTGTAATGACTGACAAAGCAGTTATGGAATTTCACCAGACTGTCACCTTCATAAGCTCACTATTAATATGGTTTGCATTTTTTATTTCATCCATTGATGATTGATTGTGCTTCCGAGAATTAGAACAGGACTAAGGATGTACTCTTGACAGTTAGTTGCACCCTGAATATCTTGTGATTTTTACGTTAAAGAAAGCAACCAAAGTGAGGGAAATTATTTCATTCTTCAATAAATTATCATTGTAAAAATAACATTTTAAGCAAAAGTTGTTCAGGAAGTAAGAACAATTAAGCTGCCTCTTTAATTATATCAAAAATAGAAGAGGGTATAATTCCTTTGCCTAAAACTCAGGTTATTTCACATTCATGTGAATCAATATATTTATAGATAAACACATGCTTACAAATAAGTTCAAGGTGTTTAGCCCAAGCCTTATTAATGGCTGTTGAGCATTTTCATGGATATATGTTGTTGCTTCTTCATTATTTTGTACTTTCTAGTATGTATCCAGAGTCACCTTATACAATGTGTCAATTTTTAAGCACCATGTTTGCATAAATAACTTAAAAAGTGAGAAAATTATATTACAAGGCTAAATACTGCAGAATCACTGGTCAAAAATATGCAGATTTCATGATTCGTAGCATGAATTTTTATCTACTGATGAGTAGATATGAGTAGATATATTCTAAAATATATTTTAGATATATTCTATATTTAGATATATTCTAAAATATAGTTGGCTTCGCTTACTGATGAACTAAGATTTTTCTCTGAGAAAAAAGGAGAAAAGCAATAAGGCTGGAGAGAATAATTGGTTTTGTAATAGTAGCTGCCATTAGTATAGTTTCTGCAAAAACAGAAGTTTTTCATCAATGGTTTCTTGAAGGAATTGAAAAATGATAAATCAAATACATGCCTATATGCATACTGAAAGTAAGCCATTAGGATTAAAAAAATCAAAGTACAATGTTTTCAGACTTTTTGTAATGAACTACAGAAATTTAATTTCATTCTAATCAGGAATAAATACATATATAGCATTCTAATATAATATAATATAATATAATATAATATAATATAATATATAAATATACATAAAATATTTGTATTATATATGTGCATAATTGCTTGCAAATGTCAAAAATAAATATTTATTTTTGCAAAGTATAATTTTTTTTGACACAGTCTTCTATTTCAGTTTCTTCTGTTTCTTCTATTAAAATATGCTGGCCATAGTCTATGAAGTAGATTTCATGACCTGCACCATAGTTTGAAAAATGGTGTACATTTGTTTTGTTATTTAGAAATGAATACATTAGAGTTATTTAAAACAACAGGGACTGAAAAAAAGATGAAGAATCTACTTTTGTACTAGAAAAGTAATTAATTTTAAATTTTAATTTGACTTAATTTCAGATTTATTGTACACTTACAAAAGTAGCACTAAGATTTCCTGTATACTCTTCACCAAGATTCTGCAGATACTAATATTGTATTACATATGCTTTACTCAATCCATCTCTCCATCGCCTTTCCTTTCTCTCTTTCATTCTCTCATTGGTATTGTTTATCTGTCCATCCAGCCTTCTATCCGTCTGTGTGTGCACACACACACACACACACCACCTCTTTATGTTTTAAATTCTAGACTGTGTAACAGTAAGTTGCAGACTATTACCCTTTTACTTCTAGGTATTTAAGTACTTCCTGAAGACATGAAATTATCTTACAGAGCTATGATGCAGTAGTCAAAATTAGCAAATTATTGCTGATAAAATGTTACGAGCTGATTTACAGGTCTTACAGCAAGTTTCAGTAATTTTCCAAATAACACTCTTTCTAACAAAAGAAAATCAGCTGTCATATCTATTTCATAGTCCTTAAACTACAATAATTTCTGAGGTTTTCATTATATTTCATGTCACTGGTATTTTTTAAAAGTGCGGTCAGTTATTTTCAAAACTGTCTAGTCCATTTGGGCAGTGCTGACAGGCTCCCACAGAACGCAGAGTTTATTAACAACAGAAACTTACTTTCCCTGCTGCTGGAAGCGGGGAAAGTCCGTGACGTACACTCTGGCAGATTCTGTGTCTGGCCAGGGCTGACATCTGGTTCACAGATGGCTCACTGTGTCTTTCAAGACAGGAGGGGGAAGGAAGTTCTCTGGGCTCTCTTATAAGGCTACGAATCCCATTTATGAAGGCTCTGCCCTGTAATCTGATGACTTTACAAAGGGCCATCTCCAAAGACCATCACATCAAGGTTCAGGTTTCATCACAGGAATTTGGCAAAGAGGTGGGGGTGGGGAAGAGACATAAACATTCAGCCTATAGCACAGATTTTCCTGCAGTTTGAATTTGTTTTGTGTTCCCTTAGAATGTAATTCAGGCTGTAAATTTAAAAAATTATGAGTTTGGATACATAGTCATTTTATATATTGATGGAATGCAGTGTAATATTTCAATACTCAAAGAGTATGATCAGATCAAATTAATGTCATATCTATCATCTCAAATATTTATCATTTTTTTGTGTCGGGAATATTAAAAATCTGTTTTGAAAGAGGCAGTTATTTGTTGTTAACCATAATTATTCTATTGTTCTTCTAAAACATTAGGAATTATTCTTCATATTCAACTGAACCTCTGTACCTATTAACAATCTCTAAAAACATTAGGAATTATTTTTCATATTCAACTGAACCTCTGTACCTATTACCTATCTCTTCTCCCAGTAACTCTCCTTAGCATCTGATAATCACTATTCTAACCATTATACATCTATCAAGTTCAATCTTGTCAGTTTTTACTTGGGAATGAGAACACAGGTGATACATTTTGGCGGGAATATCACGGTAATGATGTTAGAGTCACGTATTCAGAGCACATGCTGTTGTTGACTTAGTGGACAGTTTTAGTTTTGAAAAGCTGATTAAAATGGTGTGTCTGCCAGGTCTTTTCACTTTAAAGTTACTATTTTCTCCCTTTATAATTAAAAAATGTTTTGTAAGATGCTAATCTGAGACCATATAAATACCCTGTTTTTCCTCAAGGTTTTCTCTGATAGACTTAAAATCCATTCCTGAATCTTGCCCAGCTCAGTCAGTATCATGTTTGTTGCTGTCTTAGTCTGTTTTTTGTTCCCATAACAATACCACCAGATGGGCAATTTATGATGAATGAAAACGTATTTGGTTCACAGTGC
Organism: Dolichotis patagonum; assembly: GCA_004027295.1. NCBI lineage: Eukaryota > Metazoa > Chordata > Mammalia > Rodentia > Caviidae > Dolichotis > Dolichotis patagonum. The sequence goes on from PVJX010008107.1 coordinate 37,032, forward strand.
TGGAGGATGTGGTCAAAGCAGTAAAGTAAAATAAACTGAGAAATATTGTGTTCTTGATGGAAAAGTAACAAGTGCATCAAGATGCTGAGCTATCTTTCATTTGGAATGGAAGGTCATCCTTCCTTCAAACTATGACACCCAGACTCCCAAGTCCATGAAATGTTTCCAGGGATAGCAACTTTGAAATTAAATTTTACTCCTTTTTATATGGTGAAGTTATATAGGTAATTATGTCATTAGAAGAGAGGCCAACCAGATAATGCATATTATTATGGTTTAGCAGTAAATACAAAATTATAGTATTACTGTCTTGCCACATAGAAGAAAGACATTAAGGGAATAAAGCTCGTTTCCATGTCTTTCCTAAATTTAGTTGAAAATGTGTTAGAAACACACTGGAAACAATAGAAAGATTGATAATAACCAGTGTGGGAAGGGACAGTGTACAGAATGACAAGGATCAAGTACACATATATTTGAGAAACTATAACATTCATGTTATATGAACTATAACATTCATGTCCAAGTGTTCATATTCTTCAAATGTAACAATTTCTCTTTAGACATTGGTCCTTAGGTAATGTTTAGAGAAATAGATAAAGGTAATTGTGGAAGGATGCTTATCAATAAATTGAGAACAGTTAAAATTAAGAAGAGGGTGAATAAATTGCTAATAAAAGACTATTTAAATATTTATAAACTGATAATATTTGCTTTAGAATTTGTCACGTTATACGATTCATTACTAATTTTTAAGTATTTGTGCTAAATCAGTTGGTAGCATATTATTTAGTTCCTTGTATCTATGTTTATGCTTTAAGTAAATTTAAAAATGCTACTATTGCTTTTACAATAAAAACTATAAAAGAATATTATAGTAAAAATATGTGCTATGAACTTGATTTAATATCACATGTTTCTTACAAACAAAATAGGACTACTTGTAAACTCCTTTAGTACTGAGTTTAAGGTATTTGATAAACTCTTGAGGATTGGCTTATCATTTTAGTGGCATGGCAATGGCAGTCCATGCAGGTACCACTGTTTTAAGCAACCGTGCCAGCATTCATTGATATTCGGCTTCAGCATACATTAGGCACTTACTATGTGCTTAGTAGAACTCAAGAATAAAATGGTAAATAAGATTTTTGGTGGCCCAAGAACTGAAGTCTAATAGAGAAGATTAATTACAAACATGAAAATAAGCGTGAGGTTGCGCCAAGTGTGGACAATGTGGTCCAGGGACACAGAGCACTTAACGGTTAACTGCTCATAGGTGGAAAAGGTCAGACGGAAGAAATGCTTGGGCATAGGAGTAATCTCAGTCTTTGGATTGCTTGGTTGGTGCAAGACTAATTCAGATAACTTCACTTTCTAGCTCTCCTATTAAACGCCATTTTAGTCATTGCAGTAGACATTCTTCTCTTTGTAAATTTTCCTTTGACAGTAAGAGTCTTAGCATGACATAGATTTGCCCTTCTGAGTGTCAGTTCTGAACATAGTGGATGAAGAAGTTATTTGACCGAAATTTCTATTTTGAGGAATCCGTGTCGCTGTTGTTCTGTCTCTGAACATTATCACCCGGGTACCTTGGCTTTCTGTGCATGCGCATTGCTCACCTTTCTTGATGACTCAGGTTTGTTGCTGTCTCACTTAGTGTCCAAGTCAGTAAGATGATTAATACAAAATAAACCTTCAATTTCCACTTGCAAAGGCTAGATCAAAGCTAAGTAGTGTGCTATTTAGGTGGATCAAGAGCCGCTAGATCACTGAAATACTGATGGCATGTGAATTAAATCATGGATGTAAGACTGCAAAATGGTGGAGAGAAGTTTTAACGTGGCCCATCCAATCTTTGTCTTTCCGTACATGCATCTAGAATGATAATACCTATATTTTAATTACTAATTTCTCTGTGTATATATATGAACATAGTAACTGATATTTTTAAAAAAAAATCAGTAATTTTCAGTAATTTTCCTCAAGTAATTTTCTTTCAATTCAAAGATTGATGTGTTTGGAGATACAGCTGTTTTTTTGTTTGTTTGTTTTCTATTTTCCCTTTAAACTTCTGTACATTTTCTTTCCTATTGTTTTCCTATTGTACATTTCTTTCCTATTCAATAAAATATATACTTTAATAGCAATACTTTATATATGCTCAGACTGTTTAAATTTACCTTGTTTCTGCTGCTACACAAAATTGTTAGACTTCATATAGATACAATGGCTTTTGTTCTCTGAAGTTATGAAATACTTCAAGTATTAGCACCTCTCTGCTGTTGCGTCAGTGAGTCACAAATTTACTGTAGCCCTTGGTGTAATCGGTATCATAAAACAGAAACAGACTATTGTCAAACGTGTGCTTGGCACATAGGGGCCACTCATAAATAGCTGTTGCCTAAAGGAAAAGAATGAATAAATGCTTTTGGCCCTTTGACATACATGAAAAGTGTCTGGAAATATCAGAAAGCTCAAGATCAATGTGACATATAAAGTTCACCCCTGAGGAAACTTTTCAGGTACATAGCCAAATGGATTGATTGATTAAAACTAGTGATTACAAATCTTTTCTAATTGTACTTTCTTACTTGGTAAGTGTAATGCTGTTCATGTGCTCTTTGTGTAGAACTCAGGTCCTATTTCACAGAAGTCCGTGCTTGTGTTATTAAACCTGTAACTTAATATCTAAACTCAGCTTCCAAGTCCTTCTAAATTTAAATCTTTATAGGTCATACTATGATTGCTTAAAACTATAATCATGACAAGTGTGATTCTTTTTTTTTTTTTGGTACCGGGGATCAAACTCATGACCTCTTGCTTGCCAGGCAGGCAAGTGTGATTCTTAATAGATATTTCAAAATTCTTTGGAGAATTATTTTTTTTTAAAGAGCTGTGAGTACCAAAATTAGAACTTCAAGTGGTCAAAATGTACCCAGAACATCCCACATTTACAAAAGGAGACAGATTTGGTACCTTGCTCAGACCAAAAAGTGAAAGAGTCTGGATATTAACCTAAGTTAGAGGCTTCAAAGTCCTTTTACTACCTACCATTACAGTATCGCTTGATTTGTTGCCAAAAATATTATTGTTGATATGTCCACTGATATTTCCTATTTTTTAACTGCCTGTATAAATTAGGGAGTCATGATAAGTATAACTTTGGGGCAAAATTATCTGAGTGACAGATATTTGTAGCTCCTTTAGTGAAGTTTTATAACTGATCAGGATGTATATGTTGGCCAAAAATAAAACATTTCATTTCAACCCTATGATGTTGCAATTAAAGTATATTAATGTAAGTTTATTATCTTCAATCAAAATTCAGCAATGCAAGAAAAAGATAAATCTATTTGTTTTCAAATTTTATACAATAGAACAATTAGATATTTGAGAAATAATAAATGGGATATCTGAACATTCTCATTAAAAGTTATTATCTTCGTAGCTGGTTGAACTACAAATAGAGCTATTTTATGTTTGGTATTGACACACGTGTGTCACAATTTACTGAAAAGTCATTGGAGCGTATTAGTACAGGAAATTTTTCACATAATTTTTGAAGGTAGGGTACTTTATTGAGTCACACTGATACACTATATTAAACTATGCCCACCATTAAAAAAGCATGTTTTAAACTGTGAACAATATGGTTTGTGTTGCATGATTAAATATATTTTATGCAATGTTAAAACTACTGGTTGAAAATACTTAGAAATGGGGTTGCAAATTTAGCTCAGCAGCATAAGCATCTGCCTTGCAAGCACACAGTCATGAGTTCGATTCCCAGTACCGAGAAAATACTTAGAAATATGAGTCCTTCATTCCCATGCTTTTGGTCAGTTCATTAAATGGTGTATTAACTATAATTTCTGTTAGAGGGACAGCCTATTGGTGGTTATTCGGGTGCAGATACTCAAAATTCTAAGCAGGTTAGAAGACAAGAAGTCAAAATCAAACAAGTCAATATGCCATTTGTAGAGAGAGAGTTGTAGAAAATCATAGAAAAAACAGAATGCTTTTTCTATTGTAAGTAGAATCTCCAAAAATCATTTATAGATACACATAAGTAATAAATGTTTTTCTTTAGAAATTCCACATGCTAAGACTGTACTGGTGGTAGAAGTGTTGGGTGAGAAGGGAATGTGGAAATGAAAAGGATAAATCATACAAGTGCCTTTTCTTTGTAGAACTTTTTTTTTGGGGGGGGGCTGATCCAAATCATTGGAATGGTGCAAGCCTCTAACCTGGTCCAGGCAGGAGGAGTAGCTTATTACTATAATTAAACTAGACAAAAAGCAGATACTTTATCCTGACAATGAAGAATACTTTTGGTTTGATATTGAATGAGTTTTAATCTTTAAATGGCATGCCGTTTATTTCATTTAAATGTTTCCTCTGTGTTTTAAGTATTCAATTTAGGCAGCAACCTAGCAAGGCATCAGTTGGAGTCAATAAAATGAAATATTTTTAAATAAATACATTTTCACGGAATTATTTGGAATTACATTTCAAAAGCTGCATTGATGTTTGAGAAACTAAAGATATGGCTCATTGAAATTAAATGTTCCATATAAAGGCATTTATTTTGGAAATGATATGACCAAACTAATGGAAAGTTGAAGATACAAGTTGAGAGAATGCCATCTGTTGTTGTTATAGCCCATGTATATTTTTGGTAATAATTATTGGACTTATATATGTAACCAAAACCAGGTTATGTTCTAGGCCAAAGAATTTATTGTGCAGTATTTCACTTCTTTCAGTCCTATTGTGTGATCCAACTGTAGTATTGTACATTGGGATACAGTTTCTGAGGGAAATGCACAGATGTGATTTTCTATCCGATCACTAGATGGCATTATGGTTCTCTTAGAAAAAAAGCTGCTCTATGCAGTTCTGTATATTTCACATAGAAACCTTGAAGGTGAGACAACTGCACTTTTCATAGCAATTTGATTTATTAAAGTCATCAGAGCAACAAGCACATGTTATTTTGCACTTCAAAAGGAGAAAATTATTGAGTTTGCATCATGAAGCATGACCTAAGTTGGTAATTCAGAAAATCTGTTTCATCTTTGTATGACTCACCAGAAACAAACTTTGGGAAACTGAGTCCTTTTCAGTGAGCTGTCTTACAAGAATGAAATTGCTGGCCAGTGTTGGAAATCTTATATGGTCATTTTCTATGAACCAAGATACATTGCCCTCTGCCCAGTCTTGACACATAAGTGGACCATTTAATGTTCCACCTAAAAAACCCTTGCCAGTTTCCTAAAAGTACAGAGCTATATGCAGATTGTTCATTTAACTTTCCTGATCAATGTTGTTTACAACCTATATGTAAGTGAGGGAGAAGAGTCCTTTATGGAAAGTACTATTTGTGTGTTTGAAATTGCAGATTCTTGGAAAGTTAAATTATATGTAACTCAAAGACCATTATTCTCAAAGCCATTATTTTACCGATGGAAAAATATGATGTAGCTTCATATCATCAAAACCTTAGCAGGACAAAGCAACAATAGATTGGTTACACGTTTGTATAATATTATGTCATGTTTTTATTTCAATAAATGTATTGGTGCAATGGCCATACTTCAGAAAAATAAGACATCTTCAGCTCAAAATGTTTAAATAGGCTTCTCTAGAGTGGTAAGGAATTTTAAGCTACATGTGTCAAACCTTCATCTAGTTGTTTTGCATCTTAGCATTTATGTATTATATCCAGTTTAGCAATTTTTTTTATGGATTTGGGGGCAGAAGTGTCTGCAGAAATACAGTAAAATCAATAGGATAATATTAACTATTAATAAAGAATAAAAATTAAAAGATGCAAAAATTACTGATACCAATATGTTTTGGGTTGGTAAGTTTAATTGGCTGTTGGCACTTTAAGAATATTTCAAAGGGAATAACATCAAGTTATTATCAAATTTAAGAACTGTATTTTTGTTTGGTTCATGGCAGCAAATCTTTGTGTTGTGGGTGGTTTCAATTTTTTCTTTTCTTTTTCTTGGATGGCCCATGGGAATCATTAGGTAAATGCTTGTTGGTTTTTCCATAGTAATTATCTCTGGACCATAATGGTTTCTAGTTTCAGTGCCTCTTCATTTTCTGCAACTTTAGGAAGGATTTCAGAATGGCTTCCAGCTGTAAAAAGAAATACAAATCTGATTTACCATTTACTTTCTGTTTATGTGGTCTTGGTAATCCTTTTAAGCCTGGCTAGGCTTGCTGTTGCTGACCTAAAGGAGATTCTGTCTCTCTTGGGCTCCAGCCTGGTCTTTTAGCCTGTAAGATCTTTCAAAATTTAGAGTCAATAAATAATGTGAAACCTTTCTGAGTACTGTAGTACAGAGAAATAGGGAAAAATTCAAATCTTTAAAAATCCTGAGTATTTGAATAATATACTTACATGCAAAGGCTTTTATAATTAAAAATTTTTAATCATTTAGAAAGGATCTGAGGACAAGGAATTCTAACATTTGCTAAATATGTGATGAGTAATGACATGAAAAATTATTTTTATGAGAAGATAATGAAATCATCTTTGCTTTATCTTTATTATTTGGGAAAACAAGCAATTATGGTTGTTGGCTTTATGAACCCCTACATGGCACTGTGTATTTATATCATCTCCATTTACTCCAAGATAATTGGGAAAGAATCAAGTTCCCAAAGCAGTTGTCCTTCCATAAGATAGTTACCCTTCTTTCAAAGGGCAACCTGATTACCTGAATGGCTGTATGAATCTTTGATAATTTCATCCTGTAATTCCCAGCTCTGAACAGGACTGTGTGATTAGTTTTAACCTAATGATAATCTGATCTTGATTTACAGGTCCCCCTCAGGTCGATACGGGAGCAGATGGAGTAGAATCAGGACAGGAACACACTTCGTATTTAACTCTGCCATGATCCCCAGACTAAATAGCTCAGTGTTCATCCTATTCTATCTGTGCAGTGAAGGAATGTGTATTTATGTTGGATGTAATGTACTTTAAACTTTTAATTAGAATAGTAATTGAAGGACTTGATCACTGTAGTAAACCATATGATAATATTAATATTTCATAGAGATTTTTCCATCATTTTCTTTACTGTGTTTCATTTCTCTCAAAATAATTCCAGAATTAATATATAATTACTTCATGTAAGACAATGATAGAATTTGGTAATAATAATGATAATAATAATAATACCCAAACCAAAAAAAGCCCACTTGTATAGTAATTGTACAGCAGATACTGTTTTCATTAGTTTTCTAAAGAAATAAAAATTGTAAATATCTATAGGTTAATAAATGATATTTCAATGCAGGTATAATCAATCAATCAATAATATTTAGATCGATTTAAATATATCTGTCTTCTGAACTATTCATCATTTTTCATAGAAAACACTTTGAAAATCCTTTCTCTAGCTTTTTTTAAAAAACAATTTTATTTAAAGAGAAAAAAACAAAACAGAATAAAGGGTAGCAAACATAAAGTAGATAGTGCTTCTCTCCAGCCACCCTGTTGCACAATAGCACATCGGAACTTACAACTGTCTCTAACCATGACTCAGCAACCTTGATAAACTGCTCCCAGCACCCCTCCCTCCCACTCCCCACCATTCTATTCTCCTTGTCTATGAAACCAACTCTTCCGTACTTCACATATGAGTGAGATGTTCTGGTACTTGTCTTTCTGTGCCTGGCTTGTTTAATGTAATACAACCTCTGGCTCCATCCACATTGTTGTATATAATACCATTTCATTCATTTTTATTGTGAAACCACAGTGCATTATGTATATATGCCACATTTTTATTCACTTATGAATTGATGGACACTTACGTTGCTTTCATTTTTTGGCAAATTTGATTAGTGCTGTGATTAACACAGGAGTACAGCTATCTCTTCAGCATACTGGTTTTAAGCATATTATGGATATTAACCCAATTAATCTTCATAACAAGGGAATTACATTTATAAGTGACTATTTTTAGATCAGAACACTGAGACACAAGTCACCTAAACCATGTTCTTTACCATAATTCTGTTACATTCCATTAGCCAGTCACTGCCTCTGCTGCACTAATTAATTTTGCATAATGTAAAAGTAAAAGCGAAGTTTCAGGAAAAGTGCAGTGTTACAGATACATAACTATAAAGTTCAAAGGTTAAGTTATATAATAACTAAAATTCTATGTTTTAAATGGTACACTGTATAATAAAACGCAGATATCAATTTAATGTTTCCTTATTCTCAAGTAAAAGAGGCAAAAAATGAAAAGAATGAGATTATGAGAAGGGCCTTTAATCACCAATGAACAAAAAAATGGTAAGTATTGTCACATCAATGTATGAAATTTTTTTCTACTTTTAATTTATATCAATGTACGAAATTTAAACTGCAGTGTTAGAAATTTCCCATGGGATATTTTAAGTTTTAAAAAGAAATCTCCTGGACCAAGATTCTGAGCAGAATGTAATTTCTTTTGTGCCCAGCATGGTACGCCAAAACTCCAAAAATAGTTATACTACAGCCATTTCATGGAAAAAGTCAGTATAGAACTAGCCTTTCAAAGTCTAGCCAGATAACTTCTTCAGTTAATTGTTATATAAAATATTTATTTCAAATTACACATTTATAAGATTTTAAAATGATTACTTACATAAGTAAAGAGGGTCATCATATGATCATATCTCAACTAAACAATTTCCTTTATTTCATCAGTAAATAAAATAATGTATATCAAGTAGTTTCTAATTCTATAATACCTTCCAAATATGAATGTGCATCACAAGGAAGCCATTGACTCACAGTAGGTCTATCTTTAAAGAGGGAGAACTAAGTCTAAGAGAGTATTGACCATAAAACTCACGAAAATAAGTCGAATTCCAAGATGCTCACAAGCATACGATGACAATATAGCAGTAAAGACATTGACGATTGTCTTAATCACTTTCAATGTTGCTGGGACAAGATATCCAACACTCACAATTTAAAAAGTGCAGGTAGTTTTGACTCATGTTTTAGAAATTCCAGTCCTTGCGTGCTGTGAGTTGTGGTGAAAAGGCCCAGGAAGCAGAAATCTGCTTACCTCATGACCCCCTGAAAGTGCAGAGAATCAAGGAAGGAACCAAGAAGAGAGACACACTAGCAGGTCACACCCCCAGTGACCCCAACTTCTAAGAGCAGGTCAGCTATAATCTTCCATAAAATACAGTCACCTTCCACAAGCCCCACCTTGAACACAGGAAGCTCTGGGGAGACATTCTGTTATAAACCACAATGTTCTACCTTAAGCCTCCAAAAGACAAGTTTGTCACGCTATGTAAAATGCATATAGTCCATATCTGAATGTCGTCAGTGTCCACAGTTCAGAATTGTTGAAAAGTCCAAGCTGAAAGTTTCCTCTGATTCTTAAGGTAAACTCTTAGGTGTGACTCCCTGTACCTATCAAATAGAAAGTCAAACTTCGCCTACCAGGGCTGGCTAACTAAGCGGCATGAGTGCCTGCCTGGCAAGTGCAAGGTCATGAGTTCGATCCCCGGTACCAAAAAATCGCCTACCTACAAAGGCATAGCATATACATTCCCATTCCAAAGTGAAGGATAGACAGATAAAAACCAATGGCACCAAAACAAGAATGCACTCCAACAGGGCAAACATTAAATACTGTGAACTCCAAATGATCCCACACCAAGGCAATGTCCGTGATTGTAGCCTTTATGGCTTCCTCTTAGGCTGGCTTTGCTTACTCCTTGCAGCTTTTCTCAGAAGTACTGTGTTCTTGGCATCTCCAACTTGCTGGGGTCTCCACTGCACTTTTGGCTTCACTTTCACAGATTCACACACTGTCGTCTCAGGAGCACATTGCCTGACTTCCTAGGCCTTCTGAACTCTGTGTAGAAGCTGCCCTGATCTCACAATGCTTGTGTTTGGCATGTTTGTAAAATGAGCAACTGATGCTAAGATCTGCCAACAGCTCCAGCAGCCAGGCCTCCTTGATTGCAGCTGGGGTGGTGTCTGACTGATTGGATGGCTAAGCACCAGGAACCAAATTCTGGGGAATGAATTACTTAGGTGGGCATTCTCAAACCAGGTTCCCTGCAAGGGGCGCTGTTCTCAAGGCAAAGTCTCACAAACTTGTACCCTTGAACAATGTGAAGGGAGGGGACTTGCTAATTCTCCATCTGCGCTCAGTCCATTTGCCATTGTCCTGATACAAAACTCTTGACTTCTTTTTAATGTTTGTCTTTTCGGCAACCATGTTCTCATCTGCTCCCTCATTGTGGATGCTTTCTTTCTATAAAACTTACAATCTTGTAAAATGGGCTGTTTGCTCTTCTTTCTCACAGTAGACCTCACTAAAAGCAGCAAGGAACAATCATGCTGCAGACTGAACATTCTGCTGCCTTAAAATTTCCTCTACCAGATTAATTAGTCTTCCGTCCTTAATCTCAGTCTCCCATAAATTTCAGAACATGAGCAAAAGTAGATAATTTTGTTTTGCTTTGTTTTTGTTTTCCATTTTTGATTCACTAGAATACAACATACATGGCCCAGTCCCATTACCAATGAAGTGCTGTGTTTCTGTGGAAATATCCTGAGCTTCACCTGTACCATCTGTCTTTGTATCACCATTTGGGTCTTCTGGTCTCTGATCAGAACCTCCCATCAAGCTCGGCTTACTGAACAATAGGGCTTCTGTAGCCAGCATTTCCAAGCCTTTCCATAACCTTCCTGGAAACCACTTCCAGAGCTATCTGGACCACATGGTCAGGTAGTCACAGCAAGGACCCTGCTTCTCTGATACTGAAATCTGTCTTAGGTACTTTCCTCATCACTGGGACAAAATACCCAACACTTAAGGAGGGGAGATTTATTTTGGTTTGTGCTTTTTAGTCCATAGTTGGCTGACATCAAGATAGGACAGAAATGCTGCAAGGTCTCATAGAGAAAAGCTCTTCACTTCATGGTACTCTGGGAACAGTGGGAAGGGAGAGTGGAGAGAGTTATGCACTCTTCTAGGCCAGACCCCCAGAGACCCACCTCTTCTAACTAGGCCCCACCTCCTAATTGCACACCTTGCTATAAACTCATTAAGGGACTAATGCATCAATGAATATAGAACTCCCATGATCCAGTCACCTCCCAAAAGTCCCACTTATGACTGCATGAGACTTGGGGGGGGGCTAGATATTAACCATAACAATTATAAAAGCTATTCCATTGCACAAAGCACATTAGCTTGTACACTTGCTTTTACTTATTGTCATTTAAATTTTTCTCATTTTAGTTGTCATTTAATAATAGAGAAAGTGCAAATACAAAGGGTACCTGATCCTCATACAATTGAAAAATTTCTTCAGTATGAGTTACTAGCTGGGGAGTTAGCTCAGCGGCATAAGCACCTGCCTGGCAAGCACAAGGTTATGGTTTTGATCCCCAGTACTAATATGAGTTACTAAATGTCAAGGAAATTTTAACTGCTATAAACATCATATATAGTAGTAAGGGTACTTTTATTCTCAACATTTTATCATTTGAAAATGGATCTGATTTCCTTAGACATACAGGCAGTGAAAACCCAGGTAGAGGAAAGAATATAGGGCAAAGGCACAAAATGGTATTATTTGGGGGAAAATTCCCTTGGGCTTGTATGATTAAGTAGGGAAGAAGAGAATTAATGACCAGAAATCGATGAAATGCAAGAGGAAGATCCAGCTGGAATGGTTTCATGGGAACACTAATGACCACATTAATGCTGATAGGTTAGAGTTAAAGGTAATGTGGGGTTAAGACTGATGAGCACAGAAATGGAAAAACCCAGAGATAGATATTAAAGATATTTTAAAGACATATCTACACAGAATACAAATCTCAATGCTGATAGAGAAAGACTGAGATACCTAGGATCATTCTCAGGGACAGGCCTAGGGGATTAGGAGAATAATGAGACAGGGTCATAAACAGGGAAATCAAAAAAGTAGGTACTAAAATTGGAGAAAATGTTGTAGGTAGTTTGTTGAGTTTCAGGTCACCCAATACTTATGCTTAAATGGAAATTAATTCAGCAAAACCTTTATATAATAGCATTATTTGAAGCCACTGAATTCATAGAAGAAACTTTGAAAAGGGAACCGGAAGTAGATGTACAGTCAGAGAAGTGACTAAACCAAGTAGACAGCAATAGAAGGAGGACCACAACAGGACAATATCCTGGAATCTCCAGGTCAGTCACATAAAACAAGGGGGAATATTTACCCCTTAGCCAGGTTTGCAGCTGGAGCACTGTTGTGAATCAAATGAGAGGAGAGGGGTGGCTTTAGTGTCCCCCATCTTTTCTGACCTCACCTTTAGTAAAGGCAGAGAGAAAGACTTGATTTAAAATTACACTATGATATAAAGTAGCAAATATTAGATGACTGCTCTTCCTGAACCTTCTCTTTCATCCTTTTCTAAAGATACCAATTGTTTCTTCAGATGTCATCCTCGTCAAGGAAGGCCATTTCTTCGCCACCTCAGGGTTAAATTGTACTAGTTGTTGCTCAAGAGTGATTGTCTTAACCGTAGACTGGACAGAATTCTAGAAACTGAGGTATGTGGGAAGTTGGCTAGAGGACTGCTTAAACTGAGATGTTCAGGAGTATGTGTTCCTGTATGCTTTTGTGATGTATGCAAAAGATCTTATTGCTGGGGTAGCCATCCTGTAGCTACTAGGAAGCGAGCTAGAGGAATCTTGGCACATTGAGCCTGTGGAGTAGATAGACACCAAGGACAAGTCTCCTCGCTCTAACAGTCATGCCACTTTAATGAAACATGCAGTTATGGGGCCATGGAGTCTTTGGTTGCTGAGACTTAATTTCTCTTCATTGTTAAAACCAGCAGTACATAGTTTGTTCTATGATCACAAGCCAAAAGCATGCCAACTGATGGAAGACAGAAATATTTGTTGTAACTTTGCTTTTGCCATGAAATTACCAAGGCCTCTAGATGAGGAATGCCCTAGAGCAGGGCTGGTTGACAGAAATAAGGCATTTAGTACCATGATAAAAATCCCTGGTCTGCAAGGTCAACTTTTTGGAAATCCTCAGGCTAAATGACAATGTGTGTATTCTGCTAAACAGGCTTCAGCTGGTAAAGCATCCTTTTGAATTGGTCACGAAACAGTATAGGAACAGAATGTTCACCCCCATCGTCCATTTCAAGGCATGGCTGTTTTTTGTTCCATGTGGCCTTTTCTTAGTCTTCATCTGACTCATTATTCACCTCCACAGCACCCAGGCTCTGTGTATCTGCAGCAATCGAGGAGGCCGAGCATCTGCATCCAGAAAGTGGGTGTTGCAATATTCCATGCAGGCAAAGAGCTGGAGTATTAACAAGACACAGATCTCTGACACCAGGGTGGCCAAGGGTATCTATCATGCCCCAACACAGCGGGATAATTATAAGTCATCACTTTCATTCTTCCTGGAATTCAAAATCAGGAGGGCTGCAGAAGCAGCTTCTTAAGAGTTTGTAAAATCCATCATTGTTAGGACCTTTTATAATTCAGTTGCTCACTCTTGAAAATCTGCTATTCAGCAGTCCTTTTCAGCACCAGTAAGCCATGCTGTGCATTCCTATGAATAAAATTCACAGTAACTGCATCCAAATGCAGACACAGAAGCATCCTGCTTCTCCTTTGAATTTTTTAAGGTCTGCCTAAGATATAGATTTTTTATTTTGAAATACTTAGGTTATGTTTAATAAATTACAGCTAATTACACAGAATTCTATAAACTTTTAAAAATAACCTTTGTGAAAGTTTGTGATTATTATTATTTTAAGGGAAGAGATGGTGAAATTGGCTTCAGTTTCCAGGGAACAGTGGCACAATTAGTGTTTTTTGGCACTGAGAGTGACAGAGGTCATTTCTTAGTCCACTGGGACTGGTACAGCAATTACCATGAACTGAGTTATTTTACAAATAGCAGAAATCTGCTTTCTACAATTCTGGAAGCTGATTAGTCCAAGATCAGGGTGTGGCAGACTTGGTGTCTGGTGAATGCACATTTTCTGAGGCATTGGTAGTGTCAACTTGCTGTGTCCCTATGTAGAGGACAGGGCAAGGACCCCTCTGGGGGTCTCATTAATATATTATCTCTGCCCTCATGATTTATCACTTTCCAAAGGCCCTACAAACTAGTACCATCACACTGTGGTAACATTTCAACAAATGAATATTGAGGAGAAACAAACATTTAGATCGTAGCAGGTCACTTAGCTTAACTGCATGTAATGGGTGATACATTGTGTTAACTTCAGAAGTTTAGAAGTTAAAGGACTCGTCAGGGGGCCAGTGTCTTCACTGTGTGAACATCCTCATTCTTTGCAAGAGGAGGGCAAGGAGATGGGTGGGAAGGTGGGCAGTCTGCTTACACTATAAGAGAAGAAAAGAGGCTTGCTTTCCCCGCTTTGTGCTCTCCTTGCTTTTGCTGTCTTCGCTGCCTTGAACTGTTGCCCCTCTGCCATGCCACCCTGCCTTAGAGCCAGCTGACTACAGACTGAAACTGCCACAAATCGTGAGCTCAATAAACCTTTCCTGTCTTATTTTTGGGTCTTGTGTACTTTGTGTCAGCAACGGGAGAAAAATAACCAAGACACTGCATATTAAATTTGTGCCACAGTATTTGTGTGCTATGATACATGCACCATGTATAAATTAAGAAATCAGGACTTGGTAGAGGGGCTAACAAGGAATTCTTCTGAATATTGCTACAGTCATAGCCTTTTTTCCTTAGTGTACTACATTGTTTTTTGAATAGAAATTTTTATGCTGGGAAAAATAAGAGGTTCAGTGGCCTAGGGTAGAGAAAAATCTTATTTTCACAGGAAAATAAGATAATTACTCCATCAACTTCAAGCTGCTTGAAATGCTAGCATCAGTAACAGTCTTTGGAGCATTGTAACCTGACTCCAGCAGCTATACAAAGTGTAACAGAAAAGTCTGTCTACTAGTGTTGCTGACAAGGTCAAGGTTGCTTTTGACCTTTGCTTGCTGGAATATGTGGAGACAGCTAAGGTAAGTACTGAAATTTGCACTGTGGCAAAGGTACTATTACTACCCAGGAGCACTCCAGGGAGGCAACTAGCTGATATTCCTCTGGTGACACTGGGATTTGATTTGCATTTGTATTCAAACTGGCAAGCCATGCCACTACAGAAGAGTAAGGGATCATCATCACAGAAAGAATAGGTACCTTATGTGGGTAACAAACTAGACAGCTTCACAGACCTGGTTTTCAATGGGCATTAGTAATACTCTTTAGGGGGTGAGGTAGCATTCTGTAAAGTTCTGTCCAGAGAAGATGGAGGTTGGTAAACGCAGTGATCATGACAGATATTGCACCACAGTTTCAGGTACAGAACTTTTATTTTCCAGTTAAGAAACTGGGTCTTTCTTAAACATACAATGGAAGCTTTATTAGCTCTATTTACATTTTTTGTTTTATTTCTCCCTTAAATGTTCTCCAAGAATTAAGTGCTAAGCCACTAATTTTTAAGCTATTTTTTTTTTAAAGAGAATAGAACAAAAGAGGACAGAACAAAACAGATCAGAACAATATAAGCAACACAGCACTTTACAACAAGACAACCAGATATGAACAGTAGCTACCATAATGTTTCTTTTTTTGAAATAGTTCAACATAGCTTCACACACAATAATATCAAACATAACAAAATAGTATAAAACCATTCAAGAGAATGAAAGAATTACAGGGCATTCTGAACCAAATAACAGAAAATGAACAATGGCTACTATATCTCATTTTCCATGAAAAAAATCTGTTTATACTATCACATATATTAAAGTCCAATAAGACACAACATGATAGAACCAATGGTAATAGAAGAACAAAAGCATGGTAGGACTTCAAAGCAAGACGATATTAAATCAGCAATGGCTGCCCTAATGTCTTGTTTTCTTCAAAATAGCTGTTCATACCATCACACATAATAAAATCGAATAAAACGGAATAAAACCATTCCAACTGATGAATGAAAACATTATAAGGCTTCAAAGCAATGTAATAGGGAATAATGATTACCATAAAATCTTATGTACTCTTACCATTTCTTACACCAGGGAGACTATACTGTATTTATATATGTGAGTTTGATTTATTTTGCTTATGAGTATGGTCTCAAGTTGCACCCATTTTTTATAAATATCTCAATATGGTCATTCTTTATAGCTAAGTAGTACTTCATTGTATAAAAATACCACAACCTTTTTATCCATTCCTCAGTTGATGGGCACTTAGGTTGTTTCCAAGATCTGGCTATCACAAATTGTGCTGCTATAAACATGGATGCACAGACATCACTGTGGTATGATGTTTTCAGTTCTTCTGGGAATATGCCCAGAAGTGGGATAGCTGGGTCAAATGGGACTTCCAATTCCAGCTTTTTGAGGACTCTCCAGACTGACCTCCACAGTGGTTGCACCAGTCTACACTCCCACCAACAGTGCAGAATAGTTCCCTTTCCCCACAGTCTCTCCAGCATTTGTTGTTGGTAGTTTTTTTTATCCTGGCCATTCTTTCTGGAGTGAGATGGAATCACAGTGTGGTTTTTATTTGCATTTCTCTAATGACTAATGATGATGAACATTTTTTCATGTATTTATTTGCCATTCATATTTCTTCATCTGAGAACTGTGTATTCATCCTGGATGCCCATTTTTGGATTGGGTCTTTGAATTTTGGGGGTCTGATTTTTTTTTAATTCTTTATAAGTTCTAGACAGAAGTCCTTTTTCTGAGGAACAGTTCACTAAGACTTTTTCCCAGTTTGTGGGTTTTCTTTTCACTATGCTGGAGACTTTTGACATGCAGAAACTCTTTAATAAGACGTGATCCCAGTTATTAATTTTGGAAAGTATTTCCCATGTGGTTTGATTCTTGTTCATGAATTCTCTACCTACCCCTATGTCTTCAAGATTTTTACCTACCTTGTCTTCCAACAGATTTAGTGTTTCTGTTTGAATATTTAGATCTTTGATCCATTTAGATTTTAGTTTAGTACACAGTGATAGGCATAGGTCTAGTTTTAGTTTTTGGCATATGGAAAGCCAATTTTTCCAGCACCATTTAAGCTAACTATTGATTGGTTAACTGACTGATGGATTCATTGATTGATTTGAGCTAGAATCTTGCTAAGTTGCTGCTCTTGAACTCATGAGCTCAATTGATCCTCCTGCCTCAGCTTTCCAAGCACCTGGGATGACAGACATGCCCTGCCCTGCCCAGCTAAAGTCTAACTTACAGTTTTAAAAAAACATAAAATTGGGTTGGGGATGTAACTCAGTGGTAAAGTGCATGCTTATCATATGTGAAGCCCTGAATTTAATCACCAACCAATCACACACACACACACACACACTGAGAAAATCCTTTTATCCAAATGCAATCTTGCATTACATTCCAATATATAAAAATGGACAAAAAACAGAAGTATGAATGAGAGTTGGGGCAGGAGTGAGACTGGAAATCTGAGTGCCCATCTTCTTCTTTCTAGTTAATCTCACTCTAGCAGTTTACCTCAAAGTTTACAAAAATAAAAAAAGTCTTCACTTCTGATTCATAAGCCCATGGCACCCATTAGCTGTATCTCTCCTTAAGGGTGGGCTCCACCAAACTGACATCCTTGACTTGTTCTGTCCTGTCTTCTGTCTTTTCATTTAGCCGGCTTTGAAGAGTATGCAATGCTCTTCTATCCTCTTTATGTTTATTCTCTTACTTCAGGCCTCTGGAGTTTTTTCTCATCTTGGATCCTTTTAGAGGACCCTCACTAATTTTGCTCCTGATTTACTATTGTTTCTGAACTTTTTGTTCTCATGTGTCATCAGTGAAGGGGAATAAAAACAAGATGAACCACCAATACGTTTGTTTAGGTAGCTATGAATTTGTATAAGTACTAGTATGAAAATTTAAAAAGATGAATGCCACAACTAGAATAAAATAAGATTAGATAGATGGATGGATGGATGGATAGACAGATAGACAGACAGACAGATAGATAGACAGATAGATAGATACACATTTTTGTATTTCCTCTTATTTTCTGGGCATGGCTTGGGCCACCTTCTAGCAGAGATAAGTGCTCTCTCTGCTAGAAAATTACTACATGCTAAAAGTTCCCCAATAGCTTTCAGTAACTATGACATTCAACCTAAATATTGAATACACAGGAAAAGCTGCTCATAGATCAACTCTTGAGTACTTCTCAAACCTAAACCAAAATAATGTATATGAATCTGTTATTAAATTACTCATGCTTGTCAAAATATTAAATGATTTATATGTATCAAAATACATATATTCATGCAAAGCACTTGGTCAGTCCTAGGTCAAGCTGGGTTAGGCTCAGCTCTGCTGGCATGACAGCCAGAACACTGCACTTGCAATATGTGTCTTCATCGTTCTTGCTGTAAAATGGCAATAAACAGAGACTGTTAATCTTGGGTGGGAGGGAATGGAGAAAGTGTTAGAATGCTGATGTAGAGTTCCATAATATTTGTATTTTTCAGTCCTTGGGAACTTAGTAACGAACAAATAAGAATAAATGCTGGATTTCACATCAGAATTTTGAGGAATGCTGAAAGACTTTGTCTTTCATTATGACTGCTTCCTATAAGAATAAAGAAAATGATTTCAAAAGTAGGCACAATGGTTATTTTGACTCCAATTTTAAATAAAGTTCTGCCTCCTCTTTATAATGTGAAGAAGAGAAAAATTGGAAAAATTTCCTACATTTATTTTGGGATGAGCCAAGGGTAGGCAAAGGGGCAGAGCTGAAAGACAAGATAACCTGCTAACCTTTTTCACGTCCTTCAGGCTTAATATGGTTCAAATTTCTGTTGTATATTTTGATCCTCTGTCTCCACAGCAGTTGCTTAGGAATATGTTGCCAATAACACTGAAAATACAGTTCACTTATAAATAGATCCTCCTACTACATAGATGCTATTATTTAGGAAGTGATGTGAGGTTTTGTGGGAGGTAGAACATATGGTAAAGTTGTTCATTTGTTCAGAAAAAAAGTAGAAATAGAAATAAAAATAAAACTAAGCAAGCATCAGACATTAACTAAAATCATTGTTCAATATTGCTCTCAGATGGCAAGGAAAACCTTAAAATTGATTTTATATTTTTAAAATATCAACAAAAACAAGCAAAGTTGGATAACTACAAGTTTTTTTTTTTATTGTACAAGTGAGTGAAAAATACTTTTGTTCTGGAAGTGTTAGGAAAACAAACAGCAAATTTAAATACTTTAATACTTTTCTCTCAGCTTAAACTAAAGATAATACTTTGTAACTTAAAATATAATCAGTTACAAAAACTCTCACATGTCTGTATATACACCTTGATCTTTATAAAAGGTTTTGGGTAGAATTAGAAATAATTGCAATTTACAAACTCAATTTTAAAAAGAAGAAAATGAAGAAAGTGATAGAAATGTTGTCTTTATGGAACCTAGGAATCCCTCTCATTTTGTTTTCTGTATTCATCCCATTGTTTGACATGTGAAATATCACAAAATTAAATATAAAAATGAGTATCTGATGATTTAAGTCTTTGTTGAGTTGTTTTTATTGCTTGGTTTCTAGAAACAATTAGAAAGACATAATAAAGGTACTTTCCTTAGAAGAAGGTTTATTTTATTGAATTTATATAATTAGTAATGGCAACCTCTATGTACCAGGACTGTTTAATTCTCAAATTTTATTTTAAACCTTTATTTAAAGTAAACTTTATGAGTAATGTGATTATATGTGTTGGAAACTGAAACTAAAAGTATTCAAATGGTTTTCCCAAAAATAGAAATTCAGAGTCAGTCCAAAGAAATCTACAGATAATCCCTCCATCTGCTCCGAGTTGGCAGCAAACAAGGCCCAGATGTTGCATTATACCTTGTTCTTTACCCTGTACTCTGGCCATTTATTGCTAAGGTTTTCAAAGAGAAATGTGCATTCCTCAGGGTTTTCCCTGAGATTGTGTAGAGGAGATACTTCCCAGTCAAATTATTTTCTTCCTTTCCTGTGACTTCAGAAGACAGGGCCACTAGAAGCATTAGAAGAAAATGAAAAAAAAAAAAAAAAAAAAAACAAGACTCCACCTTCCTCCAGGAGGAGCTGGTTGAGACCATGACTGACTCCTATCCCTAGGGCAGAGGAAGAAGAGCAAGTAGAGGCATGATATCTTTGTTGTAAAAACGACCCAGTGCCCTTTCCTCTCGCATTCCCTGTCAATGGCGAGCCAGACAACTGGGCTAAGCAGTACAATTTCCCTGCCAAAGTCCTGAGAATTCTCATGGTAAATCATCTCACAGGGCAAAGAGTAAACTATTGAAATAATCATGAAATCTATGTCAGTAAATGATGCTCATAAATTTGGCAGCTCAAGCAGGCAGAAAGGGCAAAATGCCTATGCCTAGAGCTAGTATTATCCTGAGATATAGTACTTATTTGCATATTTTCACTTATAAAACAAACCCTTAACAGTTCATTTCAACTTAAGTTTTACAAACCTATAATGACAAGAGAGATTTAGTAGGCAGGAAGAAATGAGATTCTTAACCTATGTAGGATTTGTTCTAAATTGTGTTTAGGCTTTGCTTGGATATCTTGATATGAAAAGTGAGATGGCTTGTATAATATATTTCCTACACACAAGTTTATTTGCCACCTTATGGCTCAAAGAATGTAAATTTGTTTCTGGTTATGCAAATAAGCCAGAAGAGGAGAAACTGCATATTACTTATACAAAAGCATAGAATCATATTTGATGCTTTGTAAACAGGGAAAATGTAGGATGATCCATACATTCTACGTGTTATCTATCTCAGTTTATCTACCTTTAATTTTTAGCACATAAATTAGCATCCTAATGATACTGGACCTATTTTGTTCATTCCTTTTCCTATCTAGTCTCCTGACTTAGAGAAAATAAAGGTTCAACATTGTTATTTTGAAAGCTTAAAATGCAGAATATTCCAAAATTGAACACTAACCTGATATCTTGATGATAAACCTGGACTGGCCAGTAGGGGTTACTCTAGGCATTCTGATCTGATCTAAGTGATGAACTGATGTTTAAAGAAATAATTAACAGACTCTTTTAAAATAGGTATTCTTGTTGTGAATTTAGACACAATATGCAGGATTTGAAATTTGTAATAACTTGCTTTGAGCATTTTTATACCAAATTTTGTAACACTCATATGACAACGGGGCACATAGGAACACTTATTTTACTTGGCCTTGCTGGTTGTCTCTCCTTCACTGAAAAAAATTATAGATCACATTTGTAAAGTGGCCCTCTAGTCTAATTTGTCATCATTTTTAAAAAGGTAGTGTTCTTAATTCTAGAGGTTTGAATTTTACTCGTCACCAAAACCAAGCTTTATAAGAATGCAGATTTCCACTTGTTCTTAGAAAGACGAAAATGCTATCACCTTTTGTTACTCTTACATAACTGCTTTTATCAGTTGGCTTTTCAATTTTAGAAAATAAATTGTTTTTGAAAAAGAGAAATAAGAGGAAGAAGAAAGAATCTTCATAGACTTTTTTCTTGAAAGAGATAATTTTTTAAAAAGTGGCTTTAAATACAGTGTTTATGAAAATAAAACAAAGCTTTAAAAGATAAGGTTTTTGTCTGAAGCCCAAATTGGTACAAAATGAATTCGACTTCCCAAGCATTGGACAGAAAGGCACAATTAGACTAAAATACTGTCACCTACAGAAGAACAGTACATTATCAAAGGGTTAAAATGCCAGAATTACTAATTCAATGTTTCTTTAAACAATACTAAGTTTGTTTGGAGAAGCTCATTGGAGAGGAGGAGTCCTTTAACTGCTGTTATTTTGAAGCAAGCAGAAGGAAAGGCAAGGCATGATGAAGGCAGGGTTGGCTCTGGCTAGTTGGTGTACATGCATATAAGAGCTTGCCTTTGTATGTGTACAGTGGAGTCCTATAATAAGTGACTTATTCCAGCAGACATAAACCTCTAGGCAGCTTGAGAGGGATATTAGTGTCACTAAACTGTCAGAGGAGGGGCACCCTATGAATGAAATTCTCAGTATTTTGGAGTAAACTGTCCTTAAGGCGCCTTACCTGTTAAGACTCTTAATCTCATCTCTCATAGCGCTCTTACTGGAAAGGCCTAGAAATTCCACTTTGAAAACAAAAGCACTTCTCACATGTGGTTTTAGTTTTCATCATCATTTTCTCCACTCAGCTAGTTTGCAAAAGAAACCAAAATGGGATTAGTCACTTGTCTTTACTAACAGTCTGCTCCTAAGTGCTTAGCTTTACAGTCTTTTCTGCCTATTTCTGTCTTCTTCTTATGTGGCACAATATTTTTAAGGCTTTGTTTCCTTTTTGTTCAGTGTTTATCACTTTTAGTTCTTGGAAAGAAAGATTAAGACACGATTAACCCTTTCTTTGCTGATGTGTCTTCTCTAACCTAAGTCATTCACTTAGCAATTTCTCCCATCAACCATTTGTAAGAAACCTGTAAATTTACTTAAATTACTGACTCAGTAAATTCCTTCTTGGCACAGAAATCAACCTCGAGAACAAAACTTTCCTCGGAACATGTAATTGTAGATAGTAAAAGGCTTGGCACTAAAAAGTCTAAGTTACATCACACTTTTCTTAAAATATACACACATACATACATGCGTATATACATACACATATGTACAAATGCATATATGTAATGCATATATTTTACAGATCTCAACCAGGGATTTTAGCTATGTTGTAAAGCATTTTCTGTGATACTGGGAGTTTATAATTACTGACCACTTGAGTCATCCAAGAACCATTAAACACCAGTTTGCCTATTGTAAATTCTGGCTCTCAGTTTTGGATTCTTAGGTAGATGAGTTAGAGTTTTAAAGCTTGGAGTCTGAGGTTAGCAATCTAAGATCAACACTTTTTGAAAGGAAGACTATAGAAATTAACATATTCATGAACTTTATGCTTTTCGTTATTATATTTAATCTGTAAGGTATAGAAAATAAAATCACTCTCCTATAATTTTTGTAAGTGCATCATGATTAAATAATAATATATAGTATTTTAAAATTATTTATGCCTATAGCTGGCATACATATGCAAACAATAAATGGCATCTGTAATTATTCTGGATATCATGATTTAAATTTGACACAGATTTATAATGAAGCTTCACCATAAGAGTAATCTAGCAAAAACTAATTTCAGTTTTTGCCTAAACCTCTTTGTAACTTAACTTAGAAAATTAAAACCAGACAGTAGTATAACTCAGTTGCATAGTGCCTGCCTAGCAAATACAAGGCTCTGAGTTTGATTCCCAGTACCCCCCCAAAAAAAAGAAAGAAAAAGAAAATTTAAAACCAACGTGATATTTATGTACTAAGAAAATTCAAATAATGTCAGTGATGATAATCATTGTTTTATTTTGCAGAGTAGTAACATAAAACATTGATTAAATTCAGATTGCTACATTTTAAACAGCAATTATGCAATAAAAATGTAACTTTGAAAAAGCCATATTGTAATATGTAAAAATGTAGTAGCAATTTTTGGCCTGAAGAGGATTTATATATGTTAATATTTATTTTATGAATCTCTTTTTAAAATAACATGAGGGGGCGCCAGTTTGGAGAAGGACCAAATTTTTGGCTAACATTCTGCATGAATTTAAATATCAATAGGTTAGCAACATATTTCAGCAAGTTAAAATATTTATATATACTTATAAAATGTCCTCACTGGCAAGATGCAAGAAAAGAAATCACAAGCCTTGCGTAGAATTTATATTCCAGAGTTTCAGTCCTGCTAACAATTGGGAGAAGTACGTTATGCTTTCTGAGACCCACTTCAATTTTGGCAGTTATAATAGTAAACAATTATGGTTTTATATATAGAAATCATTCATGATATACCGAGTGGCTATCATATTATTTATAAAGATATCACTTTCAAATAGCCTTTTATTTAATGTGTCCTTTCAAATAAACTTCTCTTACAATTACTGAAGTACTTATTTTGGGGGAATGGAAATGCTATGATCGTAGTAGTAGATACAGTGTTTGAATTGGTAATACCTGCTTGCAATATTTGCATTGTTTATAGGAAATATGTGCTCTTAGCCCATGAAGCAACTGTCAGCGATTGGTTCTATTATTATTACAAAAAGACACTGAGGTTTAGAAGTTTAAGAAACCTCCTAAAACTTTTATAACTAATGATGACGATGTGATTAACAACAGATCAAGATCAGTAATATCCCAACTCCCCCCTGCTTCACTGTACATGATTTGGGTATGCAGAAGAGTGACAATTTCCTCAAAGCCTAGGTACCTGTTTTTGACTCTATTGTTGTCTGGTCACCCACACAACACACAGACATAGAATGTTTTCTAGCAATTCTTTTAGATGGCAGGTACCTACCTGGGCAGTGCTGGAGGAAGACAGGGTACAAGAGAGTATGACAAGTTATCTTAGCACTGTGTCCCTTCCCTAGAGAATATGGTCTAATGTAACCTGATGGAGCAAATTCATAACTTTTCTTCCCTGTATGTGAACATGTGTGCGTGTGTCTGTGAGAGTTGATTGCACATGCGTGAGATTTATATGTGATGCGTGTGTATATATGAATGTTATATGCATGAGATTTTTATGTGAGTGTACTATGTGTGGCATGTGTTCCATGTGTCTGTGAGACACGTATATGTGTTGTGTGACAGGTGTTTTTGTGTGAGTGAAATGTGTATATCTGACTCTGTTTTGTGTGGCTCTGAGGTGAGTGTGTGTGGGATGTGTGAAGAGTGAATATTTGAATGTGTTCTCTAAAAGAGGTGAATGTGTGCGTGTTCCTGTAACACACTGAAATTACGTGATACGTGTATTTGTGTGGGGTGTGTGCACCTTCATTCATAGCTTATGTGGTTGAGTTATGGATATGTTGTGTGTGATGAGGGGAAATCGAAAGGAAAGGAGAGAGTAGAAATTGAAAAAAATAGCCATGGTCAGGCGGTCTTTGTTCACTGGAATCATTATGACAGAATGTGCTGTTGACTTGAACTTTGGAGTTTGGATGAAGTCCCACCCCGCTCTGTAACTAACAAATATTTGCAAAATCTAAACCTTTTTACAGCTTAGTTTTTCCATCCTTAAAAGAAGAAAATTTTTACTTTAAACAACTTAAGGGCAAATGATTATGATTCTGATTGAAGCTACTGATACATTATAAAATATTATATAAATATAAAATATTGTGTATTTTTATTAGGGGTGGCATTATTTTTCCAAAGTCATTTGAAGCTCCACAACAATAAAATAACATGCAGGGAATTATGATGAGAAACTTATCATTGTGTACTTCTAACTTAAAGGAAATTTTAAAGCAAATTTCATTAACAGTGTATTATATATTGTACCAAAAGAATGATGTATTGTCTAGTTAATGCCTTTTGCTTACCAAATGCTCACATTGTTAAATCCATGAAACATCCAAGCTCATATTACCTAGAAGCTTTTACCTAAAATGTGGAGCTGCAAATTGAATCATATAATAAGAATTTGGCAAAATACTTTTTCCAAATAATTATTTTTGGTCATATTGAAATGAATTGAAAATATACAGGTTATTTCAGTTTCTCAAATGATTAAATGTAAAGTCACCAAGTGCTCCAACAACCCCACTCCTAGGTATCTATCGAAGAGGTTTGAAAATAAACAACCACAGAAAACTTACAAGTGTTTATAGCAGTAATTATTCATGATAGACAAAAGGTGGAAGCCATCCAAATGCCCACCAAGTGATGAGTGATGAGCAAGTGTGTTATATTCATATGAGAAACATTACTTAACAGTAAAATAATTCATGCTATTACATGCTATTACATGCTAATACATGCTATTACATTGATGAATCTTGAAAACATTGTGTTAAGTGAAAGAAGCCAAAATAACATAGTGCATGATTCTCTTTATATGCAATGTCCGGGAGAGACAAGTTGACAAAGGCAGAAAGTAGGTGAACAGTTGCCTAGGCCGAGAAGCAGGGGAATAAAGGGTTAGAGTGTGACCACTGAGGGGTGTGAACTTTCTTTATAGAATAATGGAACCACTCTAAATAGTGATGAATGTACAACTCTTAGTGTACTAATGTTATTGAACTGTACCCTTCAAATGGTGGGTTTTGTGGTATTGGTATTATTTCTCCAAAAATTCATTAAAACAAGATACAAAACAAGCAGTGAACGCTCCCCATTTATTCAATAAGTAATTCTGGAAGGAGCCAGTCATGACCTTCCTGATATAAATCAAAACACACACACACACACACACACACACACACACACACACAGAAGAGAATGCAGTCACACTCACAAAGCACCTTAAACTATAAAGTCTGCCTGTAGAACAAATGGCCAGGGCCAAGGGAATAGACGAGTGAGCCTGAGTTCTTTAATAAATGGAGATTTAGTCTGAAAGCAGCAGGCAGTGCTAAGTGCTGAGTGGAAAATCATTTTCTCTTTATTATTCTGCTTCTGTCCCCTCCATTCTCTGTCTTTTTCCCTCTCATCTCCTTTTCCTTCTTTCCTTGTGTCCCTCTCTCCCTGTCCAGTTGTCTCTACCCTTTTATCTCCATAAATGGATACTGTAATGAGTTAAGTTGAAATTACAATTAAGTAGGCATTCAATGCCACTGTTTTATCGATTTTGAAGCACATACCAAGATAAGATTTGGAAGGTGCATAGTGGGGTAAATCTTCTGTGCCTTAGTTGGTAATAGGAAGAATTTTTATATATGTATTCCCTCCTTGTTTCCAACTCTGTAAATTGTCATTGTGTCTCCAGTCCGTCTCCTCCACGTCCTCATACAAATGTCCTGGTTTCAGATGATCTTTCAAAGAAATAATTATACTCATTTTGTATCCTTACATATAATCACTGTCTTTGAACACTTTCTTTGCTTCCCATTTAATTGAAGAATCATCAGTTCAATATACAGCTGTGTGAACTGAATCGATAGGTGCATTTTGCAAGTTTCAGTTGTGCAATGTTGGATAATATCTTTAAGAAATTAATCTTTCTCTGAAGTGTCTTTTCATTGAAATAGTTTTGGAATATGACATTTCATTTCTAATTACTGTTATTAAATATTGGTGAATGTGTTTTGAGTAATCAATCAGATAAGTGGTATTTATATATTGTGCAATGCTATCTAAGATATTTATCAGGAGAAAGACTGGCTTACCAAGAGAATTTATCATCTATTTTTGGCAGCCTTATATTAACTGCATTCTTATTTCTGACAGTTTCTATGATTTTTTAAAAAAAAACATACAATCAGATCTGAATTTTCTATTCAAATAAAACACAAAATTATTGGAACTCCAGTTATTGGAACGTTTGAGATTTGGACAATGATTGAGAAGACAAATTTTTGTAATTCTTCTTCTGTTAAAAATAATTGACAAACCAATATATTTTCAGGTTTCTATCAAATGCCATGCAATCATAGGGAAATAAGCAGGCTACAGTTAGCCTCTTAGTTATATTAACGATGTTATTTATTTTAAACAGAGATTAACATTAGGCATGAAAGTTGCATTTAGTATTTTTTGAAGCAAGCTTCTCTCAGTGCATTCTCCTCACTTACCGTGGAGCCTGAGCAAACAACACAAACACGTCATGCAATCCAAGGATCTTAGCTGGTATATAGGAGTGTTTATGTGGCACATATCTGGAGACTGATGTACATGTGAAAAAATATGGAGAAATGAGAATTATTCTACAATCATTTTTTCAGTGACTTAATTTAAATAGTATAATCTTATAAAGAGTGATTGTCCAGAGGCAGGAACTAATCTGTGTACCCTCTATGTTCTTGTACGATTGATTCTCATTTTACAATTCAAGAGAACCAGACTATAAGAAAGAGATCACGCTGCAAGAGGCTCATTCAAAAGCTATTTGTTGGTCTAACATATGAACAGGAGAGGGAGAAGAAAGACTAAGAAGAGGAGGGAGAAGAAGCTGCTGCAGAAGATTTTGGAAGAGCTGCTAGAGAATTATAAACCGGCATGCTTTTCGGAGTTTGAATTTGGGTGAGAGGTTGAACCCGAATACCTTCTTATTGATCTGATCTTAGCTGGTTGGACAAGGTGACACTCTTCAGCTAAGACAATTTGCAAAGAGAACTGAAAACCAAAAGCACTTCCTGAACCTAATGAAATATTTTTGCTTCTTTTTTTACAATTTTATTTTAAAGAGAATAAGACAAAAGCGGTCAGTACAGAGCAGATCAGAACCAGACAACATAGGCAACACAATACTTAACATTAAGACAACTGGACATTAACAATAGCTATCACAATATTTCTTTCTCTGCTATAGTTGAGCATAGTTTCAAATACAATAATATCAAACATGACAAAAAAGTATAAAACCATTCAAAGAATTATAGGGCATTCTAAACCAAATAACAGAGAATGATCAATGGGTACTATATATTTCATTTTCAATAAAAAATTTTGTTTATACTTTCACACATATTTAAATCCCAGTAAGACACAATGTGATATGGAGAACCAATGGAAATAGAAGAATAGACGCTTAATAGAACTTCTAAGAAGGACAGTATTAAATCAGCAATAGCTGTCATAATGTTTTGTTCTCTTCAAAACAGCTGTTCATAGCATCATGTATAATAAAGTCAAACAAAACAGGATAAAACCATTCCAACTGATGAATGAAAACATTGAAAGGCTTCAAAGCTATGAGATGGGGACTCATGATTACCATAAAATCTTATCCACTCTTACCAACTCTCATACTAGGGATACTATACGGTATTTACCCTTGTGAGTTTGGTTTATTTCACTTATGAGTATGGTCTCAAGTCATGTCCATTTATTTATAAATATCTCAATGTGATCATTCTTTATAGCAGAGTAATACTCCATTGTATAGAAATACCACAACTTTTTTTATCCATTCCTCAGTTGATGGGCACTTAGGTTGTTTCCAAGATCTGGCTATTACAAATTGTGCTGCTATAAACATGGGTGCACATATATCACTGTGGTATTATATTCTCAGATCTTCTGGGAATATGCCTAGAAGTGGACTAGCTGGGTCAAATGGGACCTCCAGACCCCGCTTTTTGAGGAATCTCCAGACTGACCTCCACAGTGGTTGCACCAGTCTACACTCCCACCAACAGTGCAGAAGAATTCCTTTTTCCCCACAGCCTCTCCAACACTTGTTGTTGGTAGTGTTTTCTATCTTGGCCAATCTTTCTGGAGTGAGATGGAATCTCAGTGTGGTTTTAATTTGCATTTCTCTCATGACTAATGATGATGAATATTTTTTCCTGTATTTATTTGCCATTTGTATTTCTTTATCTGAGAACTGTGTATTCATTTCAGATGCCCATTTTTGGATTTGGTCTTTGAATTTCGAGAGTCTGATTTTTTTAAATTCTTTATAAGTTCTAGACAGAAGTCCTTTGTCTGAGAGACTGTCCATTAAGATTTTTTCCCAATTTGTGGGTTTTCTTTTCATTCTGCTGGAAATCTCTTTTGATGTGCAGAAACTCTTTAATAAGATGTGGTCTCAGTTATTGATTCTGGGAAGTATTTCCCATGTAGTTTGATTCTTGTTCATGAATTCTCTTCCTACCCCTATATCTTTGAGATTTTTACCCACCTTGTCTTCCAGCAGATTTAGTGTTTCTGTTTTAATATTTAGATCTTTGATCCATTTAGATTTTAGTTTAGTACATGGTGATAGACATGGGTCTAGTTTTAGTCTTCTGCATATGGATAGCCAGTTTTTCTAGCACCATTTGTTAAAGAGACTGTCATTCTTCCAGTGAGCATGTTTGACCCCTTTATCAAAGAAAAGGAGGTTGAGTGAGTTTGTGGTTGTGGTTGTATCTTCCAATTTATTCCACTGATCCTGTGGTCTGTTTTTATTCCAGTACCATACTGACATTATCACTGTAGCTTTGTAGTATAATTTCAAGTCAGGGATGTGATGCCTCCTGTCTTGCCTTTTTTGCTTAGAATTGCCTTTGCTATTCTAGGTCTCTTCTGGTTCCAGATGAATTTTAGGAGTGATTTCTCTAGATCTATGAGGTATGTTAGTGGTATTTTGATTGGGATTGTGTTGAATCTGTATAGTAATTTTGGGAGAATGGCCATTTTCACAATGTTTGTTTTTCCTATCCATGAACAGGGGATGTCT